>MJUU01057307.1:18889-31535 GCA_002080025.1 Modiolus philippinarum | reverse complement strand
TAGGTTGGTCTTGGGTAGTACATGTCAGTCTGGCAGGTGACTTTTGTCCTTGACCTCAATTTCGCGGTCTAGTGGCCACATTAAGTTTTTCTGCTTAAGTCCATTTCTCAATAACTAGAAGTGGCAGGTTGATAATATTTGGAATGTAGGTTGGTCTTGGGTAGTACATGTCAATCTGGCAGGTGACTTTTGTCCTTGACCTCAATTTCACAGTCTAGTGAGCATGTTCACTTTTCTGATTAGTTCACTTAGATTTTACATCAATTTAGAGTCCAGCAGGGACAGGCGAGACATCCTTTAGGGTCATCACTTGTTGTGAAAAGGACTGCAGGTTTTACCAGAATTGTAATAGTTTACAATTCCTGGAAAACCAGAATTGTCATTTGAACAATTCTGGTAAAACCAGAATTGTAATTTGAACAATTCTGGTACATCCAGAATTGTATAATGAACAATTCTGGTACAACTAGAATTGTAAATTGAACAATTCTGGAATAACCAGAATTGTAAATTGAACAATTCTGGTACATCAAGAATTGTATAAATGAACTATTTCTGTTACACCCAGGATTGTAAATTAAACTCGTTCAACCAGAATTGTACATTTAACAATTCAGGCACAGTCTCACTGGGGACCCGTAGGTGGGATGCAAAAATTCCTCAATTATGGCAATGGCATTTGATTTAAATGTGGCTTGATTAAGCTCACATGTACCTTATTAACTCGTTACATATTGACTTAAATAAGGCACTTAATTGTGACGCATCGTTTCAAATCAAATGCCATCAATGTAAATAAATGAAAATAAATAATAAAATCCTCAATAGTTTAAACAGCCAGACTATATTTCCAATATGACACTCAGAGACTTTTTTTAGCAGAAATCAGGAGCCAGAAAATTTTCCAGAGTTATCCAGAAGCTGAGAAATTTGGCCTGCATTCCTGTAAATTCAACCAAACTTGTAATTGTTATGAATATGTACCCAGTCAGCTTGTTCTCAAATTAGCAAAACAGGCAAATGTTGAATACAATGGGAGTTTATACTTAGTAAATTGGTTTTCATGTAAATATGTACACTAATCATGCTAATCCGAAAGTATGTCGTGTGTTTTTACACGCTTTTTGGTATATCATGTCATGTCATGACATGATTTTTTATTGTCATGATTGTCAGAGTTTGGCAACTATGGGTAACTGTTAAATTATATCAAATTTTCTAGTTTACTGTTTGACCTTCCCCCTGCAACCCAACGTTAACCTGTTGACCCAGTGAAAGATCAAATGTCATATGACACGATTTAAACAAATCAGATTATAGATATTTAAATGAGTATATAATATATATGAGGGTATGAATGCCCTTTGTCTTTAGCCGTAAAATGCCTCTTTACGTCATATGGGTCAAACTTTAACCGTTAATCATCATAAATGTATTGAAGTGATTCGTGAATTTCGTACCGTTATCGTTATTTGGAGAAAGAACTTATCGTCATTCATCAAAACATATATTGTTGTAGAAATTTCTGGCAAAATCATTGTGAAGGTATAAATATTACTGTTAAGTCATTTAGCCTATTTTTTTTACTGTTAATCATCATATTGATACACCCATTCCCACCCTCATATATAGAGCCTTTTCTCTGGCATTGCATCAAACTAACGACACATGATCAAATTTTAACAGAGTTCATGGATTGAATCATTGAATTTCTCTGCTTTTTCACAGTATAATATTCTGGTTGACAATAACAGATTTTGTGGCTGGAGAGCATGCATATAGTGAACAGGATTTTTACTACCAGCACCTCCTCGACGGAGTCCTCGTCTAGGGATCCGGATCAAACTCTGAAACTTTAGCTTTGTAGCCAGCCTAACTACCAAATGTGCTAAAGAAATATCCTATTAGCTCTTTAGATTTTTACTAGCTATATGTATCTACTACCTCAAGTATTCACCTCCATGACATACTCTCCTGCATGTCCTGGAAGGCTGTTATTTCAAACCCTGATGAGGACAAACACTAACCACAAGGCCACAGATGAAATGCACTGTCTAACACATCATTACATGTAATATACTTACATTATCGGCAATATGTACATTTTTCTCTTTGATCTTACTGACTGATATTGTCAGTATCTCTGTACTGACCTGATACAAGAAAATATCAGGCAATGACGTCATGATTCTAATGATATTGTAGATAAAACCAATAATGGTAGTTTTGAAGGTCTCGACAGAAAAATATTACTAGTATCACAGCTCGTCCAATCGGACTTTCCGTGATATTGTGATATATTCTTTCTCGACCTTCAAAACTACCATTATTCTATATATATATCATGTTTACTGAACTGAACTATGACAGTAGAATGCTGAAGGAACAAAAGACTGGTACAGAAAATTACAAAAATCAAAGTCTAGCATTATGGCAGAAGTGGAAATTAGATATAAAAAAAACATGAGGAATCCACTAAGCTGAGCCAGGGTTGGAACTTAACTAACATGACTAAGTTATAACAAAATTCATTTAAATGAGCATTATGAGTTAGATTTTTTCACATGATTTTCAGTTTTATTCAAATTCCTACTTCATGATCACATATAGGTATTAAGTAGTTCAAGTCGATCTCACTCTAATGATCAGATGATAGTCTAACTGATTTTGATGAACCATTTCAAAGATAAATTGAGATTTAATTTCTCAGGGATGTAATCTTTATGAGGGTTGGTAATTTTATTTGCTCTCCTTGCCATTTATAATGGAAAATTAAAGTAGTCAAGATTCAAATCCATATGGGAAAAACTTTTGTTTGAGAAAAATTTTTATTATAAAGAGATCTATTATCAAAGTTGGTCATCTTGAGGAAAAATCAACATTTGATAACTTAAATAAGTTACCGTATTCAACCATATAAGTGCCCCTGCTCCAATAAACGCCCCTTCACCATATTTCAAAGTCAAAATGCACAAGCGCCCCATCAAAACTCCCAAACTACCAAAATTTACTAACGTTTATTTGTCGATGTACGAGTTTTGAGTAGGTATATTATTGCCGTAATTTTGAGAAACAGAATATTTACACCCCCAACGATTTCTGAGTAACGAAATCTATTTATTTGTACCGAATTTGCGTGATCGATTACTATTAATTTCTCGTTTCACCACAATTTTAACAACCGGAAGTTGAAGATGCATTATAGAACTTAATAACAATGACGATAGCAGACATGCATAAATTCCGGTTTTGTCGATTCAAGAAAGTGCCCCCGTTTTTGAATTTTCTATGCGCACGGGGCGCTTATCGCGTCAAATACGGTATTGCTGAAAAAACAAGATCGCTTGATTCAGTTACTTCACTTGATAACTTAAATAGGTTAACCCCTGACTGCTAAAGCATTAAAATAACAACCATGAACAGACTTGTCAAGTGTCATGCGATCTGCATGACACTCACACGAAGCTTTTGCAAATTTGGGGCAAATTCCTTTGATCTTTTAATTTTTTCCTTTGTCTCACGCAAGGCAATTTTCAAAACTTGACAGGTCTGCATGACATTTAAAACTAAAGCACTCACAGTGTGAATTCTCATAAAAACATCAGGTGCTCTGGAAGGGAAAGCATGTCCTGCACCATATACACTACATATTACTAATGCAGTGATTCAATCAGTCATCTCTATTGCATATTGATGAGAGCTAAGCTCATTTACATGTATAAGTATGAAAGTTTATCTGAAATTTTAAATATCTTGCAGGTTGTTGATTGGAGTGCTGTAATAATGTGATTAAAAGAGGACTTTTTCTGACACAGCTGTTGCATCAAATATGGGACGGACTAAGGCAACTGGTGGCACAGGTGGGACCAGCAGTCCTTCTTCATCAGACAGTAATTCAGCTTCAACTTCAGCCCAGCATGCAGAAGCTAGAATAAAAGATTTACTGAAAGAGTTGTATAGCTTAATCCATAATGTACAGGTAAAATACCTGTTGTCTAAATAGCTCAGTCAAAAGTGTACAGATAAAATACCGGCTGTTAAAAAAGTTTAAATTGATCAACAGAGTACGATTCACTGTTTCAGAAATTGGAGAGTTATGGGTACAGTGATTGTATTTCAAATTTTGGTGTAAAACATTCAATTTTCAACCAATGACGTATGTTATTTATGTTCTTGACCAGTCAAAATATTTTAGTGTCACTTTAACATGTCTATAAAGCATAATTCTTTAGTTCCTGGAACTGAGAATTTTGCATGTAGGTCATTTATGTTTTTGTTTTAACTACTTACATTTTATATTAACTTTTAGTATAATTATAGTAAAAGTAGCTTGATCCATAGTGTACAGGTAAAAGAGTTGAGCAGCTTGTTCCACTACATAACCCTCAAATAGTCCAATAAATTTAACTTAAATTCATGAAATAAGGGAATTTATTACATACTTGGCAGAAATAAAAGCGTTTTTGCATGATCATTATGACCGGAAGTAAACTGTCCATATTTTCACACCCCAGGAAAATAATAGGTTATTTTATGCTCCTCGTGCATCTCAGACAAAATAAACGACTTCCGGTCCATATTGGCCTGGGCAAATAAACGACCTCCTGTCCATATCGGCCTGGCATTTCTAAACGTCGGAAGTATGTAATAAAAAGTTTAATACATGTGCATTTCCATATTGACCTGATTATCATCCCTCGACCCATATGGTCCCTCGACTTCGTCTCTGGCCAATATGGGTGTCTCGGGATGATAACCAGGCCAATATGGAAATGCCCATGTATTAATCTGTATATAAACTTCCATACATGATACAGCAGGACCGTTAACAAACAATTTGTCAACATCAAAACTTAGGTTAAATATGCCTTGCTCTATGCTCTTCATAGTTCTAGTGGAAATGTCTTGCAAAAAGGAACTGAAAACATGGATCTTCTGTAGTTGTTGATCCCAATGCATATTTGTACTGCATTCTCGCTGTTTGCTTATTCAGTACACTGACCATATAACACCTTGTGGATGATGTTAATATTATGTTTCTGTACAGAAACGATTCTGACTAATTACTGTAGAAGTACTTTTATTCGTGGACATCAATTTTCATGGTTTACATAATTATCACAATTTCATGGGTACCTAAATTCGTGGTTTCGAATCATTTCGTGTTATGATTTATCATCAACTTTCAAATTTTAAACAACAAATTTAACTTAAACTCTTGTTCGTTCGTTTTCAATTATTGCTCTCAGCAGGATTTTTTATATACATTATAAACACATACGTACAGCACAGTTGAACTTCCATGGCTGGAACTTCTATAACTGGAACATAATGGATGTCTAAAACCCTTTCTCTGAACCCTTTTTTCGAATTTAATCACAGTTAGACCTCGACAGCTCAAACTATTTTCATCTGTCTGTCGAAGCCATTGAAGGTCAACAGTTTTAGTACATTTACATGACATATATTAAATAAGTTTAAATTAAACATTTTATTATATAGATAGTGGTGATTTATCGAGTTTTCTCAGTTAAATAAATGTCATATTGTCACCTGTGAAAATAAAGGATTTCTAGTCACTGGATGACGTCTTAATGAAGTGACGTCACAATGTGTCTTCAATGTCGTCGTCAAGTAAACAACTGGCGTATTTACATGAAAAAAATAATCCGCATCTAAAATCTCGGTTTTTGAGTAGAATATCTATATAATAAAAAGCATAACTAATCAGCCATCATGAATATCAATAAAAATGTCCCTCGTGTCTATCAACGCAGTGGATTTAACTCGTTGCAGAACAAGTTCTGCAACTCGTTGAATCCTTCTGCGTTGTTCGGCACTTGTGACATTTTTATTGATATTCACGACGGTCAATTAGTTATACTATAAATATGCAAATTGTTTATTAGATACATGTAGTTTAAAATAAACTTGATATGCAAATTGTTTATTAGATATCTTGTTTACGCAACAGATAACTTGTGACATGTATGATTTCTTTGAAATTTGACCATCTTATATTGATTTTTTATCACAAGTGGTATTACAAATCGAAATATTGTTTCACATGTTCAGGTTTATTTCAGGATGAACGAGCAAGGGGAGAGCATAATCTAACAAACATATCAAAAACGCACGAGAGAATGCAGCAAGAACAGAGAGGTAAATTTGATGAAATTGGTACAATTTCCAATTTCTAATATTGTTACGCAGTTGTAGTATACAGCATGAAGATGTGCATTGGGTAATATAGTTTCTCTAATTTCTGTCCCGTTTTCACGTTTCCTGAACAGTTGGAGAAATACGTTTCTCCTCTCTAGAGAGAATGTTGTTCTCGGCAAGTGATTGGATGAAATTCAATTATGATGTCAAATTTGTTTGCCGTTTTCCGACTTGACCATTGTGACGTCATGGAAAAAGGTGACAATGCCTGATGACATCACGCTTAAGGAACACATTTATTTCGGATAATCAGAAAAGGGGGGTCATATTTTTGTCCAAAATCTCCTTGAAATCATTAGAGAAATAAAATCCACAATTGTATCTCGTGAGAAACGACATTTCTACGCTCTCGATAGTTAAATTTTCAAATATTTTAAACGCTCGGCAAGCCTCACGTTTGAAATATTTGAAAATTTGACTATCTCTAGTGTAGAAATGTCGTTTCTCACTCGATGCAATTGTGGATTCTATATTTCTGCTTAAAGAAGAGATAAATTAATTTAAAAAAGAAGAGCACATTTTGATAAACTGTTACACAGTTGTATTATACAACCTGAATATAGTTGCTACTTAAAATTTGGGAGGAGAGATAAATCTACAACTTTTGTAGCGAAGCCACAAAAGGATAGTCCTGCACTCCAATTCTTTAAATATGTTTAAAGAATTGGGAGTGCGGGGGGCTATCCTTTTGTGGCTTTGCTACAATCATCTTTAGCTAATTATGTTAATATTTAAAGCTAAAACTGTTCTCTCTTATACTACATGTAGTA
The DNA here is from genome assembly GCA_002080025.1 of Modiolus philippinarum. Taxonomy (NCBI): domain Eukaryota; kingdom Metazoa; phylum Mollusca; class Bivalvia; order Mytilida; family Modiolidae; genus Modiolus; species Modiolus philippinarum. The sequence goes on along the minus strand of MJUU01057307.1, from coordinate 24,543 downwards.
GCTGTCTATCATAATATACTGAGCAGTGTGTGCACAATTTAGGCTGTCCTAAATATAACATAAACCTGAGAGCTTGATATCTAGCAGGGAGCTTGAGGACAGAAGAGGGAAAAACAAACTAAAATTTTGTAACAGAAAAGTTGCCATTATCTTTCACAATTTTAATGCATAAGTATATGCTTTAAAACAGATTTCACACCTTCATTTCAAATTTTTGATTGACATTGAACTGTTCATTTAACTTTCTTTGAATGTTTTTCATCAATTCAGGATCAGACTGCTAAATTAATGACCAATATCACCTGCAATCTGAAAATTTCTGGACAACATAAAACTTTTGTTTGTTTTTTATTTTCAGAAATTGAAAAAAAAATCATTTGCGGAGGTGACATTTAACATAGAATTGATTTAGGACTGCATTATATTTAGTATGAAATACAACACAAAACATTTCTATTGTGCCAAAGGAATTTTTACCTTTGTTTTGCATTTGTTTTGGTGTACAATTTAGTTGCAAAGGGTGACTTATCCATCCACCTTTCATTACAATCTAATTATATCATTTGTCCAGATAACTTCTGTTTTATGTGAAATATTGCTTTTTTTTTGTACATAGATTCTCAGGGCGAAGTCATCAAACAGTTTCTAAGTATGAAGTTTTGAAGGATGATTATGCATTCTGTATAAGTGTTTTTTTTTTCGCGGGGCTCAAATTTAGCGATTTCCTTCTAAATTGTATGATTTTACTGTATAAAGTCTCCTATCAATGGTATTTGGTTGTATGCAATTTTTCGTGATATCAAAATAACCGCAAATTAAGCTAAAATTAATTCCGTGCAAAAATAACCACTCATATGGTATACCAAAGATGTGCATGCTGCTTGAATTTTGTTGTTTGGTAATTTATGTCAAAAATATGGTGGTTAGAATGTTTTTACTGAAATTTTACTCTTAATTTCTGTCAACACTGTACATGTACATGCTAACATACAAAGTTATGTTGACGTTTAAAAATTCTCTTTAACATGTTTTGGTTATTCCATAATTTCATATAAAGTACTTGAAATTAAGTATGTTTTGTATTTTTACAGTAACACCATACTATAAGAGTAAACTGAAGGGTCTGTATAAGACGGCAATGCAAGATGCTGAAGTAGAGGCTGAGTAAGTCACATGTACTGTAAACTGATAAATTTTTGCGGCAGTTTTATTTTTGTGAATGGAAGCACGAAAATAAAACGGCACGGATATACTTGTCTATTACTGAAGTCATTGGTCAATAATTTGGCAGTGCAAATTTAAAAATGTGCGAACTAAAATCCTGTCAATTTCCAGCGAAATAAAGACATCGCGAAAATTTCCCGGTTTATATTATTATGTTTTTTTTTTGGTGAGGGTGTAAAGAGGAGATCAGTGTAAGATGTACAAAAAAACCCCCCAAAAACAGGCATTGTAACATGACCACAAAAGAATTTGAGGTTGTACTATGGAATGGTGCTGTTGTCATAGTCATTGTGGTTGTCATCTGTGTTGTTGTCGTCGTCTTAATATGTTCACCCTTTTGTTTTCATCAGTAACCTTAGTTCTAGTTGATCAATCCTTATAAAGTTTTAACACAATGCTTTGTTAGTCCAAAGAGAAAAAAAAACGGCATTGGTTTTGGTTATTGTGACCATCCCCATTATTCAAAAATGCCCATACCCTGACCCTGGCCCCTCTGAATTCTAGTTGTATAGATGTTTCCAAAAGTGTATATATATATTTTCATGTCATTTGGACAAAGAGATTTGCTGACAATAAAATATACCAATTTTATAAATTTTATTTAGAGTATGTTCAGTTTTTGTAATCCAAGGAGAATGCCTAGGTCATTGACGATGTATAAATAACTCTATTTCACCGTAATGTTTACATTGGCTTTAGCAAACTAGTTCTGATGTTAATCTACATGTTATAATGTTGATCATAAGCCCTGAAATTTAAATATACTGGTTTTCATGAAGTTAGACATATGAAATTCAAAACAGTGTATCAGAATGGCCTACCAGCATTCTAGTAGATAGCATATTTACATTAGCAGTAAATCACTGAGCTAAAATGATTAATTCTATAGCTCAGTTGGTTAGGTAACAGGCTAGAGTGAGAGAAGTCTGAAGTTTAATCCCTGGATAAGACTTTTTGAAGATTGTGAACAGAATTATTAGGTTGCATTTTCATATAAATTGCTGGAAATCTATATTTCAAGTATCATCCCACATTTCCGTTTTATCTTTTATCTTTTTATCGTGAGATATCAGACATTGAAATTTATTTCTGTAATTTGTCAGTAAGTCTAGTCATGTGACCCTGAGAATTCATGATAAAAATACAATTGAAAATGTTTCCTGCAAAAACATGACTTCTGAAGATAATATTATTTAAATTTCTGTTTGAAATGTCATATATTTTTGGGGAAAATGCAACTTCCTAGTACAATTTATGTACCTGGAAGTTTCAAAAATCAGCGCAACTAACAAGGCTGATTGTGTCATCATNGCAAATTAAGCTAAAATTAATTCCGTGCAAAAATAACCACTTATATGGTATACCAAAGATGTGCATGCTGCTTGAATTTTGTTGTTTGGTAATTTATGTCAAAAATATGGTGGTTAGAATGTTTTTACTGAAATTTTACTCTTAATTTCTGTCAACACTGTACATGTACATGCTAACATACAAAGTTATGTTGACGTTTAAAAATTCTCTTTAAGGCCATACAAAATTAATTAATTGGTTCTCAGGCAATTTTTTATTTAAAATGATGAGGGAGGGAGGTGATTTTTTTTTATCTTTTTATTTGCCAAATTATAGATGAGGCAGCTTTTTACATTGTAGAAACCACCAAAAATGTAGTGAGGGAGGTGATTTTTTGTTTTTATTTTATTGAAATGGCAAAAAATAGGGTCAATGAGGAGCTTTTTTCAAGCCTCAAACTAGATGAGGGAGGGCCTGTGAACCAATAAATTATTTTTTTATGGCCTAACATGTTTTGGTTATTCCATAATTTCATATAAAGAACTTGAAATTAAGTATGTTTTGTATTTTTACAGTAACACCATACTATAAGAGTAAACTGAAGGGTCTGTATAAGACGGCAATGCAAGATGCTGAAGTAGAGGCTGAGTAAGTCACATGTACTGTAAAGTGATAAATTTTTGCGGCAGTTTTATTTTTGTGAATGGAAGCACGAAAATAAAACAGCACGGATATACTTGTCTATTACTGAAGTCATTGGTCAACAATTTGGCAGTGCAAATTTAAAAATGTGGGAACTAAAATCCTGTCAATTTCCAGCGAAATAAAGACATCGCGAAAATTTCCCGGTTTATATTATTATGGTTTTTTTGGTGAGGGTGTAAAGAGGAGATCAGTGTAAGATGTACAAAAAAACCCCCAAAAACAGGCATTGTAACATGACCACAAAAGAATTTGAGGTTGTACTATGGAATGGTGCTGTTGTCATAGTCATTGTGGTTGTCATCTGCGTTGTTGTCGTTGTCTTAATATGTTCACCCTTTTGTTTTCATCAGTAACCTTAGTTCTAGTTGATCAATCCTTATAAAGTTTTAACACAATGCTTTGTTAGTCCAAAGAGAAAAAAAAACGGCATTGGTTTTGGTTATTGTGACCATCCCCATTATTCAAAAATGCCCTAACCCTGACCCTGGCCCCTCTGAATTCTAGTTGTATAGATGTTTCCAAAAGTGTATATATATATTTTCATGTCATTTGGACAAAGAGATTTGCTGACAATAAAATATACCAATTTTATAGATATTATTTAGAGTATGTTCAGTTTTTGTAATCCAAGGAGAATGCCTAGGTCATTGACGATGTATAAATAACTCTGTTTCACCATAATGTTTACATTGGCTTTAGCAAACTAATTCTGATGATAATCTACATGTTATAATGTTGATCATAAGCCCTGAAATTTAAATATACTGGTTTTCATGAAGTTAGACATATGAAATACAAAACAGTGTATCAGAATGGCCTACCAGCATTCTAGTAGATAGCATATTTACATTAGCAGTAAATCACTGAGCTAAAATGATTGATTCTATAGCTCAGTTGGTTAGGTAACAGGCTAGAGTGAGAGAAGTCTGAAGTTTAATCCCTGGATAAGACTTTTTGAAGATTGTGAACAGAATTATTAGGTTGCATTTTCATATAAATTGCTGGAAATCTATATTTCAAGTATCATCCCACATTTCCGTTTTATCTTTTATCTTTTTATCGTGAGATATCAGACATTGAAATTTATTTCTGTAATTTGTCAGTAAGTCTAGTCATGTGACCCTGAGAATTCATGATAAAAATACAATTGAAAATGTTTCCTGCAAAAACATGACTTCTGAAGATAATATTATTTAAATTTCTGTTTGAAATGTCATATATTTTTGGGGAAAATGCAACTTCCGAGTACAATTTATGTACCTGGAAGTTTCAAAAATCAGCACAACTAACAAGGCCGATTGTGTCATCATGATTTGTTTGCAATAATCATTGACTTTTGTATTATATTGTCTCGCCCCCGACGAAAGTCGCGAAAGCTAGACATAGCCATCCAAATGTCCATCGGCTGCAGCGGCGTCATCGTCAACATTTATTTATTTATTTACAGACTACTCAGAAAAGCACTGGATAAAATATCAGAAGTAAAATCTATCAGGGAAACCAGAAGAATAGGTAAAAAATAATGTACATTTATGGTTATTTTTCAGAAATTTACATGCATGTTATAGGCCTTTTAAAAAAATTAGTTGGTCTGCCCTTTGGTTTCGGAATTTATATAAAAATGAAACAGTTCTGGTTATCAATTATCAACCCAACACGGAAAGTTGTTCATCTTGAACACAGTTCATAATGCTGTTCATATTTAGATTACTAGGTCATTGTTAACTGTCACACTGTCCCAATTTTGTTATAATTAAAATGTATTCAGGGTTTAAGTTGTGTATTGTTAGCCAACCGTGCGAGTGATAACTGGAAGCAAAGAGTGTTTGTACCTCTATTTGATGGGAGAGTTAAAATCCAGGAAAAAATAACAACACTTTATGGAAAGGGCTATTACAATATCACTATATTGCCATCTTTCGGACCAGCTAAAAAATTAAGATGCTGATCTATCAGGAGAATAAAGTTTGAAGTAACTACTTTCATGTACATGTACACTTAAAAATTAAATTTGGACACATAGGGATGGGACTGTCTTTAAAGAGTTACTGTACACACATAAAGGTACATTTGAGAAAAATTATTCAGTGCTAGGTTTATATTATATATAGATGCTTGATATGGGCAACTGGTTTTAGAAATAATAAGCTCAGCTGTCTGTGTTACAGGAATAGAGCTAGGTACAGCAAAAAAAATAAAATCCTTTGGTAAACCCTGGTGCTTTGTCCAGTACCCTGGAATGTACATGGAATATAATGTGAAATTCATCTTTCAACTGGAAATTTGTTTTAAAGTACCATTAATACCAGCACTAGACTCTCACACAGCAAATCGTTCTTATTTATGAAGATGAAAATTGTGCAAATTTGTTTATCTTAACCCACAATCCTTTTTATCCCCTCGCCCAACGAAGTTGGGGAGGGGATATAGCGTTT
>MJUU01057307.1:8716-18801 GCA_002080025.1 Modiolus philippinarum | reverse complement strand
TCTTGTAAAGTTACGAAGCTCCAGATAAAAATTAGGTCACTTTGACCTACATTTCATGCATGAGTGACGTAGTTTAAAGTTTTTGTAAGAGTATAGAGCTGGGATACTACAACTTGATGAAGATTAATCTTCATCAGTAGATGCATATGCTATGGGTATGAGGCTCCTGATTGAAATAAGGTCACTGCATTTTTTGCATGACTGGCTCAGATTTAAGTAACAAGCCAGATCATGAATGGTACAACTTTGTGGAGTGCTTTTGATATTAGATAAACATTCAACAATTGGGCAAGTGGAGTAGCTGTCGTTTCCGACTGCCCCTTCTCTTGTTAGTTTCTAGTACCGGAAATTAACTATGGTGTTTGAGTGATCTTTTCTTGAGTTGCAGAAAGTTAATTATGTTGAGGTGTTAGTTAATTAAAGTGTATTAATCTTTTAGGGCTGTTCCAGAAAAATTGACATGGGGGTCTTTGAAGGCACTTTTTGTGTCGCCTGCACACGTAGTGTGTGGCGACATATAGGGATCACTTTAGTTGTCTTGCGGTGTCGTTGTCGTTGTCTGCCCCACTTTTTTCATAACTCTTTTCTCAGCAACTACAAATCACAGCTACTTGAAATTTTATATATGACTTTAGTATGGGGTTCTATATTGCACTTATCTAATTCAGGTTTGTATACTGTCAACGGAAAAAATTTTCATAAGACTTTTCTCAGCACCTACAAATTACAGCCACTTGAAATTGTGTATGTGGCTTAAGTATGGGGTTCCATATTGTGCTTATTGAATTCATTTCTGTCTGACATCTACTTCCTGTTTACTGACTTGGAATATTTTCAACAAATACGGTCAATGGTACAAATTTTCCTAATACTTTTTTCAGTTTATAAAATTGGTTAATCTTGAACTCTTTAAAAACTGTAAGTCATATTCCAACCAAACTTGCAGGATATGTTGTTTACCTGATCTAATTGTGCACCTGATACTTAAAATCAATTTTACAGATTTTAGAGGTTCACTGAGCAACAATAGCTCATATGTTAATTAAGTTGGTTTGTTTATCTGCAAGATCTTCAAAATTATAATTCATATTCTAAACAAATTTACAGGATATGTTTTTTCTCCTGATCGAGACATACACCTAATACTTAGAATTTTGATTCTACAGATTGTAGAGGTCAACTGAGCCAAAAATGGCTCTTTTAAAGTGCAGGCGACACATGGAACACCCATCATTTTTTTTATTGACCCCCACCACCCATAGAATTCCTTTCCATACTATGATGAAACAACAACCACCCACAGAAATTTATAAAAAGTGCCTTCATAAGGTCCAAGATCAACTTTTCTGGAACAGCCCTTAACAAATTCAAATGATAACTGATTAACATGTAATTGCGTTTGTTCAAATATGTTTAAATTTTGCCACATTTAATTTTCATTCGATTTTTCATCAGCTGATTCAGACAGACCCAAGCCCATCATGAGACGAGGTGTATTGATGTCCATGTTACAACAGAATGCTAACACACTGCCTCTGTGGGTCAGCAAACCTGGAGAAAAGTAGGTTATTGTAGTCACTAATTATGACTTGAATTTACGTGTTCAATAAGCATGTAAATGAGAGAAAGCACATATGTATTTATTCAGTTTACACTTTTATGTCCTTCCCATATAATTTACTGGAAGATTACCTCAAGATTTTTAGATTATCTAAGATTTTGTATTTAAAAGGAAAAAAATAGGAAGGGTTAGGGTTAGTTTTCCTTGATAACTGGTGTTGGCAATCGGAAAGAAAACAATCTTTATTTAAAATAATTGGATGCAACCTTCAGAATGATTTTCAAAAATAATCAGACATTATTTTTTTAATTATTAGGTGTATAAATGTCATGTGATTTTGCTTTACATGGAAGTATTTCGATGCCACAAAGGAAGGTCAAATAATAAACCAAAATGACCTTGGTAAAGCTATGTCAAAGATGTACTGTCATGTTACTTGTAAATTTTTCAGAGACATTTTATGTAAAAGCAGAGCTGAAAAAAATAACATTTTTGATCCAATTTTTTTTTATAAACTAATCTTAGAAAATAATAATTGATTGTTGCTGAAAATAAAAAACAAAAACAAAAAACGCATTATTGATCTTCAATTAAAATTCATTATAGATGACTAAGTAACAATTTTTGGGATCTTAATTGTAGGAATTGCCAGATCATTGATGACTATGTTACAATTTACAATTACAAGTTACAATTTACAATTACAAGTTACAATTTACAATTACAAGTTACAATTTACAATTACAAGTTACAATTTTTTTAGGATTTTTATTGTAGGACTTTTCCAGATTATTGATGAGTTGGTGCATTCTTATCGCTTCCATTTTCTTTTCTTTATTAGTATTTATTTTATTGATGCAGTCATTATTGTGGTCATATATACATGTAGAAAGTTGCTGTGGGAATTTTTTTTAGCACTCTACTTCTCATGAATTTGAAGAAAATGGACATTATATTTGTACAAAAAAAATCTTGCATTCTAATTAAAAATAAAAATTATTTATGTGCTAGAAGACATAGGATGTATCAGAACATTTTTTTTGTTTTTCATGACATTAAATATCTCATATTAGATAAAAAATACGATGGTACATTTTTGATTTTTTTGCAAGATTAAAAACATTGATAAGCATATCTTTCAACACTGTTAATCCACATGCCTGTTAATTGTCGATCTTTTTTTGGCTTCAAATATAACCTAACTAAGCAGCCATATATATCAGAAATGCAACCAGCTCACACTTATACCCGCTTCGATTTTAAAATATCAGTATTTTATATTCTTATAACAGAGTTATTTTTATCAATGCATAAGCTTATGAGCAACCTGTATTAATAAATTATCGAATATAGATTTCTCTATGTCCATTTATGCATGTTTGTATGCAGTTTTCCAACATTTTTATACGACCGCAAAAATTTTTGCGGTCGTATATTGGTATGGTGCTGTCGTCGTCGTCGTCGTCGTTGTCGGCGTCGTTGGCGTTGTCGTTGGCGTTGTTGTGTCGTCGTCGTCGTCTGTAGACACTTTTGTTTTTGGTCAATAACTTTTGTTCCAGTAAATCAATCCTTATGAAAGTTTAATATAATGTTCTTTGGTACAAAAGGAAGGCTTGCAGTAGTTTTGGTCATTGTGACCCCTCCCGTTTTTAAAAAAGGGGNGTTACAATTTACAATTACAAGTTACAATTTACAATTACAAGTTACAATTTTTTTAGGATTTTTATTGTAGGACTTTTCCAGATTATTGATGGGTTGGTGCATTCTTATTTCACCCATTTTCTTTTCTTTATTAGTATTTATTTTATTGATGCAGTCATTATTGTGGTCATATATACATGTAGAAAGGATGAGTGGCAGTAAGACCCATTTTTGGCCCAAGATTTACCATGAAACTAAAACTATACAAACAGATGTCTTATGTTCCTGAAACATTGAACAAATATAGGGCTTTATGAAAATGATAAAGCTTTTTTCCATATCAGTTTGATTCTCATGGTAATCAGTTAACTCAAAAGCTATATTTTTGGAAATAGTCAGAATTTCATAGATATTTGCTGTGTTTTGCACATTTTTGTGCTTTGAAAAATATGGGCACATCTGAATAACAACTTCATATTTAGTCAAAATGTGTAAAATGGTGAAATACATCATTTCTGAAAGTTTGAAGTTGTTGATGGCATGTGCCCCATGTTCACTTAAAGAAAATTTGCTTTGAGAACATTCAAAATTGCAGATTTTCTGATTTTCTTTCAAAAAGACGGCTCCTTGTGATGTCACAATAACGTCAAAATGAAAAGAATTCGTATTATTATATGTTTTCTTTGTAGCCAGATGTAATAGTTAATATTTCCCATAAATATCACACTATTTTAAACAACTTGATTTTTTTGGGCCAAATATGGGTCTTATTGCCACTCATCCTTTGCTGTGGGAATTTTTTTAGCACTCTACTTCTCATGAATTTGAAGAAAATGGACATTATATTTGTACAAAAAAAATCTTGCATTTATGTACCAGGAGACATAGGATGTATCAGAACATAATTTTTGTTTTTCATGAAATTAAATATCTCATATTAGATAAAAAATATGATGGTACATTTTTGATTTTTTGCAAGATTAAAAACATTGATAAGCATATCTTTCAACACTGTTAATCCACATGCCTGTTAATTGTCGATCTATTTTTGGCTTCAAATATAACCTAACTAAGCAGCCATATATATCAGAAATGCAACCAGCTCACACTTATACCCGCTTCGATTTTAAAATATCAGTATTTTATATTCTTATAACAGAGTTATTTTTATCAATTCATAAGCTTATGAGCAACCTGTATTAATAAATTATCGAATATAGATTTCTCTATGTCCATTTATGCATGTTTGTATGCAGTTTTCCAACATCTTTTAATTCTAGTGTTAAACCCAATATTGTCTTCAATTATTCAAAACGCTTGTTAAATATATTAGAATCGAAATAGATTATTGCAATTTGGCTCCATGTGAATTAGAACATGGTCGGACCTTATATTTAAGAAAAAGAAGGGATTATTAGAGTCTGCCTAAGTTCTTATTCGCATAGAACCTGCTTGCAATAATCTATTTCTTAATTTAATTGTATTTTACTATCCCAAAAGCTGTGTGGAATTTTACGTAACTAGTAAAATGTATTTTTCAGACCTCCACCTCTGTGTGGATGTATTCCTGCGGACAATAATTATATTGCTAAACCAGCTGACAAGGTTGCTGCCAGGGTCAAGTCTGAAGAAGAGGAGAACTGGATATTAGCAGAGGTTGTCACTTTCAATACATCAACTAATAAATATGATGTGGATGATATAGATGCTGATGAAGGGAAAGAGTAAGTATTTTATGAAATAGAAAGGAAATGGGGTAAATGACAAGGAGACAACATCCCATATCCAGGTTAAAACGACCCAAAACAAAGCATATTGTTGACAAAAACAAGTATTCCAGGAGGGTTCCAGGGAAGAGGGGGAGGGGTTATCTAGACAAATTTTGGCCATTTATCATTCATTTTTTCTTCATTCTGCACCAAATTTATATTTTATTCCAGAAAAAAGAGGGGTTCCAACCTCCAAACAAGCATCTCAAAAGGACAAGGTTCGGTAAGGGCCTTTTTTGGCCCATTAATTTCCTCATTTTGGAAAATTTGTAAGAATTTTGTTGTCAGATTGTTATAATACAGTACAGTGGTTGCATCAAATAGATTCATGTTTATTTTTCAAAACTATTTCTGAGTTCTAGAAATAATGCCATAAAATTAGCAAATAACTTAAAGGCAAAATTATCAAAACTGTGGAATTTTTGTCATTTTTGATTTTTGATTAATTTTTTATTGAAATGGAAGTGGCCAACCAAGTGTACACTCAAAATATTTATGTATTAGTTGTAATTTATCATTTTACACAATATATATAAAGCTTGTTAGTGTACATATGGTTGGACAATGTTGAATATGCCAAAAACATCCCAAAAATCTACCATTTTCAAGGATTTTCCCCATTTTATGCTATCTTTGGTTGGCTTATTTAACCAAATCTGTTGAATTAATTCCAAAAAGCCATTTGAATGGAAGAAAGAAGACATTATAGAGTTTGAAAACCACCACATTTATCTTTTTAGCTTTTCTTTAATTTTGGGGCCAAAATGTGGCCTTGCCGAACCTTCTCCATTAGCCAGTGATGTCATGTAATGCTTGTCACTTTTTGTATTTCTCAATAACCCAGTGTGGAATAAACATGGTCAGCACATGACATCTTTATACTAATCAACATTTAGAGAATACACTAGAGTTTGGATATAGTGAATAAAAGGATATGGAGTAAATGCATAGGAGATAAAGTCTCTACAAATACATGGTAAAAAACAAGCAAAGAAACAATGCTTTTATTGTTGTTCTTCATCTTGAAGTCACCATAGTACTCTTTTATCTTTAGAGTATGAAAGTAAATTAGTATCATTTTTCAAACTTTTAAAAATATTCTGTATATTTTCAGGAGACATACTTTAAGTAAGAGACGGATAGTACCTCTGCCTATATGGAAAGCTAATCCAGAAACAGATCCAGGGGCATTATTTCCTAAAGGAGCTGTATGTAACTTAGTACATGTAGTTCATTAATATGTTGCATATCAACACATATATGTATTCATTGGAATCATCAAATTATTGAGCTTCATCACCAACAAATACTGAAGCAACAGTCCAAAAAATTTAAAAATCAATGGAAAAAAATTGTAGATATATCTCAATACCATATAAATGTTTTTTTTTGGCGGGTCACAAATTTCTTGATTTCTCTGTAAATTGTCTGACTTTATTTTCACGGTATTGAAATATTCAACATTTTTATCATTTCTTGTGTAAAGCATCCTTTCTTTTCATATATAAATAATATGTTGCGGTTATAATTTTCGCAATGTCATAATAACCGCTTATAAAGCCGAAATTAAGTCCTCACAAAAATAACCACTTATATGGTATAACACACAAAAATGAACCATAAGCAGGGTAAACTCCAATGAAAATTTATCATACTTGCCAACTATCCATACTCATGGGGTTTTCCCCATCAGAGCATCAAATTCGAAATTTTCAGACAGCAATTACTTTTTCCTTTCTCAACAAAACATTCATTTGGTTATTACATGAGGATTTTAATATCTTTAAGATGCTAATAAACAGTTACCCCAAGTCGCATGATACACCCGTCGTCACTCAATCAAAGCTTTATGTGAATTAGGTAAGGGGTTCTCAATTTAGAATGCACCTTTTACTGGCTAATTAAGCTTGATATCTCTTGAAAGTTTGAAGTAAATTGACATATGAGTTGTCAAGTCAACGCACAACATGTAAAATATTTCCTTAAAATGTATGATTTAAGTCCCATAACTCTTGCAAGAAAAATAAAAAATCCACCACTTAAACTGACCGTTATATAGAAATACTGCTGAAAGTGACGTTAAAACCCATATCAATCAATCAATCAATCAATCTGTCAGCCATGGTCCTGGTGAGCAATACAGGCTGTTGAGAGTCTCATGTTCAGGTTTTGCACTCTAACTGATTATCATCTTGATCAGTTCACATCAAACTTTAGAGTTTTTCATTAAAGGGATGCCAAGACTTATTTCGACAGTTTGCACACTGAATTGACAAACCCCTAGCCAAAATCATTAAAAAAGATTTGAAGCAGTGGTGATGGGCAAAACATGCGACTTGGTGCAGCTGTTTATTAAAAAAATTACATGTAATAAAGTCTGTTTCACTTCCTTTAGATAATGGATTTTCTCTTCTGCTGACTTTGATATTGCATACTTCAGCACCGGATTTTGCATGGTTGCGGAAAAATATTATACACTTCTGGAACCACTTTTAATTTGATAAAATTCCAATACATGTTTAAAGAAAAAACACTTTTAAATGGATGATATTTTCGGCGCACAATTATTGACTAGACTGGACCATTCTGAAATAGGTAAAAGCAGGTACATCTTTAAGTCGGATGATAAACAAGTCTCACTTTGGCTTTAACTATCCCCTTGGACCCCCTTTTGATTTAAAAAAAAACATACCCATAAATGATATAATTCAACAAAATACTTAAACATGTAATTGAAATATGCATGCATTAAACCCAAAAGAAATATTTGAAATAAATTGTTAATGTACTGCTAATTTCTTTTCGGTGTTTACAAACAAAAAGTCTGTGGATAACAATTGTTAACCTTGAACGAGTACACCTTGCTATTATTAGGTAGGTCAAGTCGGGTCATCTAATACATCAAGTTACTTGGCTGCCCTTAAAATAGTACAATCCAACACTTGGAAATTTTCACCTGTTAGAAAAAAATTGTGAGAATGCACATGACTGCAGACTTTTGTGGATGTCGTAAACGGCGAATTCACCCTTTTTCAGTTATGTATGATCATTCTTGATAAATATACAAAATATGATAAAGATCAGTGTAAAAATAAAGCTGAAATCGTGAGATTTCCATTATCTAAAGGAGTGAAACCGACTTTAGTTACATAAAATCTATTGTTGGGTATATTTTCACATTGTTACATATACTTTTTTTTAGCTGGTGCTAGCATTGTATCCACAGACCACATGTTTTTACAGAGCTCTTATTCATGAACCACCAAGAAAGGTAAATGGATATCTTAAAAGATATAAATTTAAATAAGTCTTGTTGTCCCCCGTCTGCGTCAGTGTGTCCGTCTGTCCATGTGTCACGTTTTTTGTGGACGCAACTCCTCAGAAACTGCTGGTCAGAATTCATTCAAATTTTACAGGATTGTTAGTCACCATTAGTACTAGATCATATCGCATCGCCATTTTGATTCGTCAAATTTTGTGGGAGTTATGGGACTTTGATTATATCCACATTGTTATACAATGGAAAATCTTGTGGACACAACTCCTCAGAAACCGCGGGTCAGAATTCATTCAAATTTTACAGATTGTAAGTCACCATTTGTACTAGATCATATCGCATCGCCATTTTGATTCGTCAAATTTTGTGGGAGTTATGGGACTTTGATTATTTCCCATTGTTATACAATGGCAAATCTTGTGGACGCAAGCAACTCCTCAGAAACCGCTGGTCAGAATTCATTCAAATTTTACAGGATTGGTAGTCACCATTAGTACTAGATCATATCGCATCCCCATTTTGATTCTTTAAATTTTGTGGGAATTATGGGACTTCGATTATTTCCACATTGTTATACAATGGCAAATCTTGTGGACGCAACTCCTCAGAAACCGCTAGTCCGGATTCATTTTAAATCTAATTTTACAGGATTGTTAGTCGCCATATGTACTACATCATATCACATCGCCATTTTGATTCGACAAATTTTACGGGAGTTATGGGACTTTATCGACTTAATGCATACAACTACAATATAGGATGACTTTGTGGACACATCTCGTCATAATCCAATTAAGGGATTTTGCTGAAATTTTGCTTGGCTATTTGCAGCCTAATGCAGTTGATCATATCCTGCCGCCATTTTGATTCGCATAATTTTACATGAGAAATGGGACTTTATGGACTTAACTGCAGCGGCAGGGGACATAGCTACGCATAGCAATCTTGTTTATATTGTGTACCATTGTGTAGCTACATACAAAAAGGTTCACCTCTTTTAAGAGACTAACATACTAGAGAGTGCTGTATATTTGATTAAATAACATAGTTATGAAGTAATTGTATATTTAGTTTCTGCCTTTTTGACAACTTGTGTCTCTTCAGTGCAAATCAAAACATTTGAAGACCACAAAACTAAATATTTAAAGCTGATAGGGAACAAATAACCAATAAGATCCAATTTAAAAGCAAATGTCCACTAAAGGACAAATCTTTGCATTAATGAGATACATTGTACTCCTAATTAGTTTATTGCAAGTTTGGAAATAAAATCTTTTTTTTTTCGCAGGTACAACAGTATTGAATACTGGGTCAGTGAATTTCTTCAGGGACTAACAGCCCATGGGTAGATGATTTGGGAAAAAAATTTTGAAACAAATTGATCCAAACTCTAAAGAAAGATGTATAGGAGGTCCCTAGCAATTAATTGTTTCTGAAATTAGTGCTATTTTTGCCATTTCATGATTTTTGTCTCGCCCGCGACGAAAGTCGCGAAAGCGAGACATAGGCGTGCAAAGTATGACGGCGACGGCGGCGTAAACTCAAGTTTTAATACAGAAGCCATTGATGTAGGAACTTTATATTTGGTCCATGTGTAGCTTACGGCGAACCCTATCTGTCGGACCCAAAATCATGTGACCTTGACCTATATTTCGCGGTCCAGTGACCAGGTTAAGTTTTTTTGCTTAAGTCCATTTCTCAGTAACTAGAAGCTAGAAGTGAATGATATTTGGTATATAGCTTGGTCTTGGTTAGTACATGTCCGTCTGCCATATGGCTTTTGACCTTGACCTCAATTTCACGGTCCAGTGACCAGGTTAAGTTTTTTTGCTTAAGT
>MJUU01057303.1:50767-65057 GCA_002080025.1 Modiolus philippinarum | reverse complement strand
AAAATGTAGAGTTTACGTTTCCCTCCTTCACCACACATTCAAATGAATCAAATATCTTAAAAAATTCAAGGTTCCCAGAAGGAAATAATATTTGAAGCGAATTGCGTAGTATTGTCTTTGTCAAGATATTGCAAGATGTCGATTTTCTGTGATTTGAAATTGAAATAGTCAAGTAATCTCAAGATGTAAACAACTTGTCATGAAAGAATATGCAAGTGTTTAACAATAATAATTCAGTGATATACCTACTTACATCAACAGAAATGAAAGGTTCCCACGAATGTTAAAAATTGCATTTTTTTATGAGGACCTTATGACACTGTCCCAATTTTGTCAACATTTACACAGATTTCACATTTATTTCATGAAATTCGCGCCGGAAACTTTATTTGTGCAGGTAAATTAGAGTCCAATACGGTGAAAAAGATAATATTATCCGTATAACGCTGGTAATTGAAAAAGTGGATTCAGGCACTTCACTATGGTCACGTGGTATAACTGCCTAGGAATATTCATAAATTTGCATAAAAAAGTAACCCTCTGTTTGCCATATGGTCTTTCTATAGTTTGACTATCTCCTCTGAAACCACTGGACCAATTTTAACCAAACTTTAAAGGAATGATGTATGGTAGGTCTTTCACAAAAACTGAAGAAAATTTTCTGATCCCCTAAAAACATGGCCACCAGGGCCGAACATAGTTAACATGGGACCCTTTGGGAAAATGCCCATTTTGGCTATCTCTTCTGAAACAACTGAACAAAACTGAACCAAACTTTACAGGAATGATGTAAGGAAGGTCCTTTACTTAGATTGCCGAAACTTTTCTGCTCCACCGAAAAACATGGCCGCCAGCGCAGATCAAAGTTTAACATGGGATCCTAAGGGAAATGCATATATTTGCTATCTCCTCTAAAGCCAATGAAGTTAATTGAACCAAACTTGATAGGAATGATGTATGGAAGGTCGCTTTTGCTAGTGCCGGTACCAAGTCCGGCTGTCCCGAGTTCCTATCGTTGTTTACGTTTGTCTTTTGTCTTATTTGTGTTTTTCCTGTGTAGTTCCCTAGCAGATTGTGGCATGTAATTATAATTTTCAGCCATTGTAGGTGTTTCCTGTTGTCCCTTTTATTTCATTAATCAAATTCTGAGAGATATTTAAGTCGGCCAGCACGGTTTTTTTCCGAGCTTTACCGCAATCACATATTTTTCTTTAGTGTAAACTACAATGGCTGAAAATATAGTCAGTATGCAAACGAATGATAACAACAGCATGATGGCACTACGTAAAAGTCAGAGAACTTCGAATACAAATCTACGTAGAGTAAAACACAAACTAATGAAAGAAGTTACCAAATAAATAGAAACTAGAAAACACGAGGGGACTTTATAAACATAAGTGGATGATATAAATCGGATAATGATTTTTATGAAATAAAAACGATACGCTAGGCTATGGAATAGCCTTGGATAGAAAAATGCGTGTTTGATTGACAAGGGTGTGGTGGCTCATGATGTATTTGTATACTCAAATCAATACTTGAAGTAAGCCTTTCTCGGTACTTCTTTGTAATTTCTTCTATTGGTCTGCACATGTGATAAAACAGTCACCGATTCGATCAATCCTCTAATTTTTTGACAACAGCAACTCAAAGTAGTTTCGTGCTTTTGCTTTTTTTTTCTTAGTTTTTGCGTTCTCCTAGGGTAGCTCTTTATTCTTCCGCAAAAAAACGCAATTCTATCTCTTTCCACCTTTCGTTCTCCATTGCCCGAGTACCCGGGCCTAAGTATCTCCACAAACTACAATCACGCTTTGTTAAACACAATTGAAAAGTTTTTTTTTACAGTATTCGTATATTATTGATTATTGCGCAATACCTCATCTTTATTTATTAACTTCTGGTATTACTGTTCTTATTCTTTTGATCATATCTTTATTTATAAATCTGGCTAAGCGATATTGCAATACCAATCCCATCACCCTCTACCGTGAAACCTGTTCCCAGTACCACCTATAGTAAATGTTTATAATACTTTTCAACTTCCACAAGGAAACAGAAAAATTAAACCCCATCCCGTTTTATCGGACGAAACTGGACGCCATTTTGATGTTCGAGAATCTGAAATTCCTATTGGTCAATAGTCTTCTGCGCAAGCGTACTCCTCACTTTCCCTCAAGAACTATCTATATAGCTAGGCTATTCCATAGCCTATCTAATAAGACTATCAATAAGAAGTTAGATAACTGTAGTTCAGATCATATAAAGGTGGATTATAAACCAAAGAACATTCATCTAAGTACAGCTGCTTATAAAACAAAAATTACCTACAATACTAGAAGCATATACTAATAATGAAGGTCTGGTTATTGTTTATGAAACATCAACAGATGATATAAAGTGGAAGTAGAATCAAGATGTACAGTAACCAATACGTTACAATCTGGGAAAGCAGGCAGTCAATTAAAGTTTACAATTAATAGCTATCATTCAAGCTCATCTCTACTGGTAAATGCGTCCAAACTTAAATTATTTGTTGACAATATACTTCCAAAACTGGAAAAAGCTATATACGTGACAATTTTCATAGTCTTAGCAACATGAATGAGCAAATACAGCAACTCGCTCTAAATAACGTAAACCTAGATAACGATTATGGAAGCCCAACTATACATAATCAAACGCAAGCTGGTAAACTATACATACAATACAACTAGAAAACACGAGGGGACTTTATAAACATAAGTGGATGTTATAAATCGGATAATGGTTTTTATGAAATAAAAACGATACGCTAGGCTATGGAATAGCATTGGTTAGAAAATTGCGTGTTTAATTGACAAGGGTGTGGTGGCTCATGATGTATTTGTATACTCAAATCAATACTTTTCGTTATTTTTGTCATGTCGGATTTTACACACACAACTGAACCATGTACAGCTCGCTGATCACTCTTAGGTAAAATCACAATTTTGCAAAATGGTAAAACTGGAGAAATTAAATGTTGTTCAAGCGTATTTAATTCTTCAAAAGGAGTTTTATCCATTTCTAAATTATTTATCATTGCTTGAGGAGGTATAGCCTCCTTACACACATAAGAGTTACACGATTTACACACAATGTGCTTCTCTCCTTTTAACATTTCTTTCAACCTCTCATCTTTTGCATTAAATTCTTTCTCGTGTACTTGGCTTCGAAACATAAACCTTTTACAACACACACAAATAAACACCGGTAGCTCTTTATTCTTCCGCAAAAACCCAATTCTATATCTTTCCACCTTTCGTTCTCCATTGCCTAAGTATCTCCATAAACTGCAATCGCGCTTAGTTTAACGCAATTGAAAAGTCATTTATAGTATTTGTATATTATTGATTATTGCACAATACCTCATCTTCATTTATTAACTTCTGGTTTTAAACTTATACATTACTGTTCTTATTCTTTTCATCATTTCTATATTTATATAAATCTGGCTAAGCGATATTGCAATACCAATCACATCATCTTCTACAAACCTGTTCCCAGTACCACCTATAGTAAATGTTTATAATACTTTTCAACTTCCACAAGGAAACAGAAAAATTAAACCCCGCCCCGTTTTATCAGGACGAAACTGGACGCCATTTTGATTTTCGAGAATCTGAAATTCCTATTGGTCAATAATCTTCTGTGCATGCGTTCTCCTCACTACGCAAGCGTACTCCTCACTTAACTCCAAGAACTACCTATATATCTAGGCTATTCCATAGCCTAGCTAATAATTACGAGTCTATGACAAATCCCGAAGCTCTGAACCTTAGTGACGGACAAGAATATATGTCCCACTTGTCAACATCCAGCAGGAATAGAAACATTAGCATGTGAAGAGTGTAATGAATGGTTCCATTTTGAATGCATTGGGTTAACCACCACAGATATAAACAACATGTCAGAAAAATTAGATTTTGTTTGCAGACTCTGTAATGACAATCAATTATATATATGCAGTATATATGGAGGAAAGAACTGAGAAAAATATTAAAAGATATAGATCAACTCAGACAAAATCAGGAAGATTAATTCAGACAAAATTAGCAAGCTGAAGTGGAAACAACAAGTTCAACTTTGCCAGTCCAGGAAGCACGGATTTCTCCAAGCTGTACTGGACCATTACTCCCTGAGCAATGAGAGTTCAAGTATAAAACAACAAATCACAACACCATTAACAAGTCAGTCAGCACGCATTTCTCCGAGCTATACTGACTTAGATAGCGACTCAACACCGAAAACTACATACCAGCAGACTGATGAAATATCTAAGTCATCTAAAGAGAAGCGATCCATCAAAACATCTACTAACAGCAGAATAACAAATAAAAACCTACTGCTGAATGAAAGATTATAAATCATTGAATTGGAACGAAAACTAGAAGATAGGGATAAAACCATCCGAATTATGGAAAAACGTTTGACACAACTGGAATGCCAACAACAAACGAGACGAAGTAACCATCAGGATAGTATATACCATACAGAGAATCAATCATGTCAAACAAATGCAACATATAACTAGAAGTGTGTTTTTGATACAAAAACTAATGTCTCCCCCTCCCCCAGTACGTAATGTTCTTTCAGTGATAAAAAAAGCCTAAAAAAATGGCCCATCAATCTGGCGTGACAATATGCACAACTACGCATGATGGTCAACAATCCTGTGAAGTTTGGTTGAAATCGAATCAAAGATGTAGGAGAATTGGCGCCCACATACTTAATTTCGCAAAATTCTAAGTCAAAAAGGGGCATAACTCAAAAAAAAAAATTAGCCGATCAATCCGGCAAGACGATATGCACAAGTACGCATGATGGTTAACAATCCTGTGAAGTTTGGTTGAAATCGGATCAAAGATGTAGGAGAATTGGCGTCCACAATCAAATTTCGCAAAATTCTAAGTCAAAAAGGGGCATAACTCCAGCAAAAATTAGCCGATCAATCCGGCTAGACGATATGCACAACTACGCATGATGGTCAATAATCCTGCGAAGTTTGGTTGAAATCGGATCAAAGCTGTAGGAGAATTGGCGTCCACAAACTAAATTTCGCAAAATTCTAAGTCAAAAAGGGGCATAACTCCAGCAAAAATTAGCCGATCAATCCGGCGAGACGATTTGTACAACTAGGCATGATGGTCAACAATCCTGTGAAGTTTGGATGAAATCGGATTAAAGATGTAGGAGAATTGGCGTCCACAAACTAAATTTCGAAAAATTCTTAGTCAAAAAGGGGCATAACTCCAGCAAAAATTAGCTGATCAATCCGGCGAGACGATATGCACAACTATGCAGGCATGATGGTCAACAATCCTGTGAAGTTTGGTTAAAATCCGATGAAAGATGTAGGAGAATTGGCGTCCACTAACTTTGTGACGGACGGACTGACGGACGGACGGACTGACAAAAAAAGACAAAAACAATATGTCTCCCCCTCATAATTAATAATGTCAGAGCTATAGAACATCAACTGACTCAACATATGTGCATTAACACAGCACTTATTACTCATATGGCCATGGCAATTACAGCAAATTATGCTGACTAAGCAGTCGACCACAGGACTACTAAACTTCAATATAAACATTCCAGCTCAATATACATCTAATGATCCAGTTAATGGAAACCCTTATCAAAACCAATACAATCGAGCTACAGGACAGGCAACATACCATACTCTACCTACCAGGCCGACTTCTTTTGGTCAAACTTCAATACATCAGTTACAGCACTATCCAACTTTAAATCATTACATTCCTGATCAATCAACAGGTATGCCACCCGTGACCAACACATGGACCAGCTTTTTTTTACACTCAGCCAAAGGCAACAGTTCCCTCACAAAATGTACTTCCGCATTTTCAACCATCTCAGAATATGCCACCACTACCACCACAGTATATACAATCTTTACAAGCACAACCATCATGTGATCAAGTGTCTTTCCAAGTAACAACATATACCCCTTCATCAATTGATCATGCACATTAACCAAGCTCTATTAGCTCCAACTAGAGTAATCATGTGGGAACTCATTTATACGTTAATACAAAGTCAACAACCGCACATAGTGTCATAAAACCAATATATACGTCAAGTTCTATAAGCATCCAATCCAGAAATGCCATGCAGCAAGCAAACAGTAACAGTATACCCAAAACGACATGGACAAACCATTCTGATGAAACAGACTTGTACTCTAAGCAAAAAGTTAATGAGGAATCACAATCCCAGTCAGCACGGATATGTCCTAGCTACACTGGACCTCAAGAACTCTCTATAGATCAAGTGAAAATGTCATCTCAGTCAGCACGGGTTTCTCCGAGCTATACCTAACTTAGTCAAATATACGAAAGCCAGAAAGTCACCAACAAGAGTCTTTTTTGACAATTCCAGGCCAAAAAAAAGTACCACCGAATGTGAATCAAATATGCCAGGAAATGAATTACAGCAGCAGAATATAACAATCATTACCTGTAACATTGAAGGAGTAAATTCAAATAAAGAGTACCTTCATAGTTAAACTAACAAACAATCATTAATATGTGTTCAAGAACATTGACTCTAGTCCTTCGAATCAACCTATTTCAACGAAGTATTACCTAATATGGATAATTTTACTAGATTCAGTGACTGTAACAACCCGATCAACAATTTTCAAGCACTTAGAGGCAAAGGCGGGATATCAATACTGTGGTCAAAATATTGGAATAAATATGTTAAGAAAATAGAATTAGGTAATGATAAAAACCATCGAAATTCAGTGTACAACTAACCCTGTATGTCTGATAAACGTTTTTATGACTACAAAAAAGTCTAACTCTGACCATGAATATTTGGAAAACTTGAACATTATTCAATCAATAATAGACAAACATTCCGTGGTTCTTTGTGGAGACATGAATGGTACATTAGTACATGACAGGAACAACAGTCATGACAGAAAACCCCAAAATTTTGTTACTGACAACTATCTATATGTACATCAGAATATGAATACATCACCAACCTTTCACCATAGCAATGGTCAATCAAGTTCCCAAATCGATTATATCATGGCAAATTCAGACATAATCGGAACAACAAACGTTCTGGAGTACGATTCTTCACACCATGCTGTTTCAGCTACCATCTCCAAACAATTGTGTTCTAAACCAAGTAAACACAAAAATACTAGTCAGCAGTCATTTAAACTGATATGGGATCAAGTCGACAAACAAAAGATACGAAAATATGTGTAAAAACCTGATATCACAAGAACAAGAAGTTTTTACATCAACTGAAACCAATCAATAAATTGAATAACTAAACAGAGTACTACAAATGACAACGGAAAAGCTAGTTCCAAAACGCTTAATTAAACTTAAAGGCTTTAGGCGCAAACTATCTCCAACCCTAAAGAAACTAATTAGCATCAGTAAACAAAAACATAGACATTAAGATCAATCTGGTAGACCAAGGGATAATCATCCGTTGTTTATAGAAAATAAGAACGCAAAAAGAGCTTTACGCAAACAACAACGTAAAGAAGCTTTTGAGGAAAAACAAAACTTCTTGCAAAAAATAGAAAAACAGTACAGATGACAAGGCATTCTTTCAATTAAAAAAATCTAATATTAAATCTAATCCTAAGAAATCAATCAGACATTAAATTAACACCACCTGAATACATTTAAAAACAAAACAAAATTGGAAAAAGTGAAAGTCAGCAGAGATAAATCTTTGTAGAGCATTTTGAAGAATTAGCAACTCCAAAACGTAATTCTGAATATAATGACCAGTTTCATTAAAGGAAATTAAGAATGCAATTCGAAAGCTTAATAATGGTAAATCAGCTGATGAATGGGGTATAACAAAAGAACACATAAAATATGCAGGATCCGCCATTTACAGCATTTATCAGAGTATATGTAATAATATCCTAAAAGAAAGAACAATTCCATACACCTATTTCAAATAGGGAAAAGATCTGACGAAAACAGATAATTATAGAGGAATAACTGTTACATCAGTACATGGGAAGGTCTTTGAATATATCATATTAGAGAAATCGAAATTGGCAGAAAAAGAACAATCCAATTTACAGTTTGGGTTCACAGAAGGGTTATTTCCTAATATGACAGCCTTAATACTTTCAGAAGTTAATTTGGAAGCTAAAGGTCGAAACGCATTGTATATAACAACTTTAGACAGTCAAAAAGCGTTTGACGTCGTAAGTCATGATATATTACTCGATAAGCTTTACCATCTTAATATGGGTCTAGAATTTTGGGATGTTATTTTTGACCTATATGATAGGCTTACATCTTCTGTGAAATGGCTGGGTCAGACAAGTTCAACTTTTGAGGTTAAACAGGGAGTCCAACAAGGTGGAATTTTATCAACCTATCTTTATAAACAGTATCTAAATGCGCTTCTTGTAAGTAGTGAAGCACGTCACCCTAGACCACTTTTTTCCCATAGGGTCAGTGTTAAATTTTTCATTAGTTTGTTGTGCACCCAACCGTCACTAATTAGCTCTTCATTTCTTCATGCTTTTGGTATCTCTTTTTTCTTTTTCTTTCTATTGGTTTATCTTGTTTTTAGTTCTCCTCTTGTGTTGTATTTCAATTCGGTCTTTTTTTTTATCTTTTTTTACCAGTACTTCAATCTTTTTTCTGTATTGATGATTAATATAGAACTTTATCTGAGCATTTGCGTTGATATCGATTTGTTTTCATTTGTGATACCTTTTAACTCTTTTGTTATTCCACCTGATCTCAGTTGTCTCCATTTGTTTTGTGTAATCTGGAGTCTATGTTTTGCCTTGTACTAACGTTACCCAAGTATTGTGTCTTCTTTATTGTTTTACCCCGTTCTGTATCATTGTTGATTTTTGGTGCATTTTCCTCATCGTTTCCTGCATCTATATATACTTTTCTTTTATTTAGGCAATAAATAATCAACTAATATACATATATACAAATTTTATTTTCCCCGTCATGAAGCAAACATGGGTCGGAGAGCTATCCACATGATGCCTTTGCAATTTAAAATCCATAGNGATGAAGGATTATTAGAAGCAGGTTTTGTTTTATTTAGTTTTAGATTACAATTAAAAGATGATTGTCCTTTTATGGAAGTTGACGATTGTGTTGACTTGGTGTTTGCAGTTGCTGTTTGTTTCTTATATTTAGTTGGAGTAAGAATTTGATCCTTTGAAACTGTTTTAGTAGGCATTTTGTGGGGATTTTGGCTATCACATGGCCAGGTCATAATTGTCTGCGTCTCCACATGCGACAAAGTAGGCCGTTGTCTAACCTTATCTGCATATGAAGAATTTGCTGTAATGACTGTGTTTGCTGAAGAAATTTGCTGACGGGCTTCCTTGTAAGAGATGTTTCTTTCTGTTTTCAATTTTAATATTTCTTTTTCTTTGATATAAAGGGGACAATCCCTCGATGAAGACATGTGCTCACCGCTACAGTTTGCACATTTCAGTGGTTTACTGCAGTCAGTGCCCTGGTGTCCCTCTTCCGCGCACCTGAAGCATTTTTATTTGCCATGACATTGTTTGGTGCTATGACCAAACTTTTGGCAAGTGAAGCATCTGACTGGGTTCGGAAGGAACTTGTCCACCTTTATACCAAAGGGTCCTATTTTCAAAGATGTTGGTGGGATAGATGAGTTAAATGAAATAAGAAAAGTGTTAAGTTTTACCGGTGTTCCTGTTTTCTTGGAAATGAATCTTTGAACCTTTGTGACGCCTTGTGATAATAGCCCGTCACAAATTTCTTCATCAGTGAGATCAGCAAGATATTGACTTCTATCCCGCAAGATACCTCTACTCCTATTTAATGTTTTGTGTGGAGAAGCCGAAACTTTAAAATCAAGAATTTTTGAAATTTTCATTAAGTTGTCACTTTGATGTTTTGAGACAGTTTCAATCAATAAATCACCTGAACGCATTCTAGAGACATTTTTAACGGTTCCAGCAATGCTTTGTATTGTCTTTTCTATTACAAAATGATTAATTTTAGAAATGGGCTTTTCGGGTGACCCAGTCAACACTACGAATTTAGTCCAGTTGTTCTCTTCAACTTCGGGAACAGAATCATCAGATTTTCTTTTTTTATTTGGAGCTGGTTGATTTGATGTTTGTTGTGCCATGTAAGAAGGTAATATGTTTCACCATCTTTGTCGCCCACCCACCACGGAGTGCCAACAGGGGCGATGCTTTTATTCCAGGGCTCTCCATCGGAAAGCACCAAGTGGTCAAAGGATGGTATACTCAAGCAGAGCGTAACCGTCAGGCACTGAAGGAAAGCGTACCACTTGATTGACCCATAAGCCACCGCCTTCTCGAAGATTACCTCCATTGATTAAATAGGTAAATGAGGATAAGATATTCAAAAGACACTAGTTTGTAAATCTCATTTTTGGGGATATCTTCAAGGGCTTGGCATGACCAGCCGATTGATCGGACCGGGTCCATCCGACCTCCCGTTTAGATGATATCAGAGCCAAAGTAGGATATAGACCCTGTATTCTCGGCCCAACGGATATTTATGGCCGCAGCGGGAGTCTGAATACAGGTTCGCACCCACCAGGATCTCGTCAATCATCAACACGGGTCTCGACACACGGCAAACGTGTCGCCTCTGTTAGGAAGACTCATACTCCAAGCTCAGAGGATGCTGCGGGCCTATTCTTCAGCCGGGACCGCGCACGGCGGGAAATGTAATGGAGAAAATGTGTGTCTTGTTGAGACCTACAATTGTTACACGGGTCCAAAATCATTGGACCAACAGTTTTGGACCTATGGACCAAAAACCGATTTTCGATGTATAAATTTGGGGTTTCTTGCCTATAGCTCAAATACCACTGAAGATACAAACATATATTCATACAAAAAATGTCCAGGTAGACTTGAAGAACAACAATAAAAGCGTTGTTCCTTTGCTTGTATTTTACCATGTATTTGTAGAGACTTTGTCTCATGTGCATTTACTCCATATCCTTTTATTCACCATTGACCTTCAAAATGACGTCAAGGTCAAATGTCAAGGTCACATTAAAAAAAATGAATTTCACTTTAAAGAGTCTATAAATATACATATTAAGATTAAAATGTTGGTTTCCCTATGAATCATTAATGAGAACATTCTGACGCAACTTTGGGAAAGACCTATCAATTGTTCTTCGAACGATTGACTTACTAGTTATTATTTTTTTCTTTTTTTTTCTTCCAAAATTTGCAAAAAAGTCTTTAAAGATATCACTTTGATACTTTGTACCATTATTCAGAAATGGCCGGGCTTGACCAGACTGACCCTGTGAAGCCGATCTATTTTTAGTAACAGAGTTACATCACCTAACATGGTAAACCTTGTTAGCAGATTAACTCGGGAAACATAAAAGATAGCTGATGAAGTGTAATAAGAAAAATGTTCGTTAGGTCATGACAAAAGTTTGTTACATTTGGTCCGAAATTGTCCGATGGACCATCCTGGAGTTATGCCCCCAAAAAATTTGATGCTTTTTTAACAATTATTTTCTCCCAAACCGGAAGTGATAGAGACATGAAACCTTTACCATTGTTCTTTGTTCCCAAGGGACTATTTGAAAAGGTCAAGGTCAAAGGTCATCGATGACCTTTATTTTGACCTCTAGGCTTGTTAGCGGGTTAACTCGGAAACCCTAACAGAGGCTAATGAAATGTAATGAGAAAATGTGTGTCTTGGTGAGATCTACATTTGTTACATGGGTCCAAAATCATTGGACCAACCGTTTTGGGACTATGGACGAAAAACTGATTTTCGACGTCTAAATTTGGGGTTTTTGCTGATAGCTCAAATACCATTGAAGATACAAACATATATTCAATACAAAAAATGTTCAGGTAGACTTGACCTTCAAAATGACATCAAGGTCCAATGTCAAGGTCACATTGAAAAAATGTATTCCACGTTAAAGAGTCTATTAATATACATACTAAGCTAAGAATGTTGGTTTTCCCTATTAATCAATAATGAGAACTTTCTGACGCAACTTTGGAAAAGACCTATCAATTGTTCTTCGAACGATTGACGTACTAGTTTTAATTTCGATCAGTACAAATTTCCGATTGAAAAGATTGAAATTTACAAATTTTTCATGCCTTTTCTCACCACAACTTCACAAACATAAAGTTGGTTTCCATGATGTGTCCTTTATTTTCTTTAGATAAAAACAGGGTCGCAATTCAGTACTCCACAAAGCTTTCCCAAATAAGTCTGTTGATTAATATAATAACTATAATAGAACACTGTAACCTTTTTTGCTTGGTTAGAAATTAACGTAACATGGACGAACATTTACGCAATATGGACGGAAAGCTCAAAATTTTGTGAAATGTTCATGTTACGTGGAACAAAAACTCTTTAAGACAGGAAAATAAAAAAATCCATCGACACCAATTATGATAGTAACGACTGTTTCAATTTCCATTGTCTTTTCAAACAATGTCTTTAAACGTAATTTTCATCTACAGTTATCTTCTGATTAAAAAAATTCTACTTTTCATTAAAATCACGTAACAATGACCGAATTCCTGTTTCGGTCAATGTTACGTTTATTCTAATCGTCGTTCCGTCCGAAAAGGTAGAAAACAAATAATTTCGCAATCGTGTCAGTGTTTGAAAAGTGACAGCACGTAAAAATTTGACTTTTCTATGTTAAATTATGGCAAAGAGTGGTTTTGCAAACAATGTATTTATCAAACATCCATGTGAAATTAAAATCTGTAATTCTTTAACTAACGTAGCTTTAAATACTCACGTAATGAAGATGGAAAGTTCAACGGTTCTTGTTACGTGGAATATAAAAATCTTTAAGACAGAACAATTAAAAAATCCATCGACACTAATTATGATAATTGCGAATGTTTCAATTTCCACGATCTTTTCAAACCATGTCTTAAAACGTAATTTTCATCTAAAATTATCTGCTGTTAAATAAAATATACTTTTCTTTAAAATCACGTAACAATGACCGAATTCCTGTTTCGGTCAACATTACGTTAATTCTAATCGTCGTTCCGTCCGAAAAGGCATAAAACAAATCATGTCTCAATCGTGTCAGTGTTTGAAGTGGGATAGCACATGTAAAATTTACCGTGTTTCTTCATTAAATTCAGGCAAACAGGCCACGCAATCATATCACATCCCTGTGAGAACAAATTCTGAATTTTCTTTAAACACACGTAACACGGAATACTCACGTAACATCAGGACTGAATACCATCAGCACATGTTTCCTCCCAGGCGTCAATACATGAAAGTGCTCGAAGTGTACCGAAGTAATGTCGTCATGACACATAATCATAATCGCCTTTGCGCTTAACATAGCGGACCAATATTATACGAATGATGAAGCTTCAAGTTCGATAACGTAACAGTAAACAAAGAGATGGAAAGAAAGAAAAAAAAATCAAACTAATTTTATTTCAACCTTTTCATGTTTAAAGCAAGGAAGCATTACCAGGCAATCAGTCTTAAGCATGAATTTTCAAGTTATCACATAAATCACGGCACCCCTGAACTCAGAGCTGAGAAAAAGATTCCCAAATTTTGTTAATAGACAGGACGGCATGTTACGTTAATACTTACCGTATTTAACCTCCAATTTATATGATTTTGCCGCATCACAGCTGCATCTATTTAGGAAAATTTTAACAAGTAATCCTCTCTTTTCCATCAAACATTTGAATGAGAGCAGTAACAGACTCCAATTTTCGTCAATTCCACTTTCAATTGACTGGTAAAAAATGTCCGCCCAAAGACCACATTTTAAACCCACTTTCAACAGAAAAATCGAGAAAAACAACAAAATTACTCAATATAATGATCTCATTTTATTACAGTTATATCTTTATTGTATAAACATCAAGTGGGTACGTGCATTATTCAAATATAACATCCATATAATTGCAATAATTTAAAAAAAAATGCAAGCTACCCTATTTTGGCTGTAAAGCAAATAAGTAGCCTGTAGTATGACAATAAATGATTAAATGCTTTATTTGTTTGAAATTTTGCATTTAATAATACATTTTTTTTCGGAATAAACAATGAAAGGATATGGAGTAAATGCACATGAGATAAAGTCTCTACAAATACATGATAGGCCCAAGCAAAGAAACAACGTTTCTATTGTTTTTGAACTTTCTGAAATATTCAACCGTGATAAATCTGGCTGCATGCTCGCGCCTTGCCTGCAAAGGGTTCGTCTGTTGAGGAGGTTA
>MJUU01057303.1:28476-41027 GCA_002080025.1 Modiolus philippinarum | reverse complement strand
AGAGAAAGGGGAGGTTTGGGTACCCATAAACCGGTTTAACCCTACCGCTAGCTCTTGCTAGTGACGGTACCAAGTCCGGCTATCCCGAGTTCCTATCGTTGTCCATGTTTGTCTTTTGTCATTTCATTGTTTTTCTCGTGCGGTTGCCTGGTAGATTGTGGCATGTGATTGTGGTTTACGGCCATTGTAGGTGTTTCCTGTTATCTTTCTTATATTAATACTGATACACTTACTTCAGCTTCGTAGTTAGATCTTTTGATATACATTGACGTTTGAAATCTGAGCTATATGACCAATGCGTTGATTTTAATTTCCCAATTGTGAACTACAATATTCCTACCTCTCCATCCTATGAAGCATACATTTCACAGTTGATTCGTTACTGTGGAGCATGTAGTTTATACAGTGATTTTTTTGAATGGAGCAAAAACAATGTCCAAAAAGCTGCTAACTCGAGGATTTCATCACCCTTTGTTATTTTCATCCCTCCGGAAATTCTATGATGGTCACCGCGAAAGATTTGACGTGCTTGTGTTCCAAATGAAAACGTACATTTTCAGCTGGATTTCATGTCTTCATGGATTTGACTTAACCAGTTTTGACTCAACCCTAGAGAGTGACGGGTGCCACTAGCGGAGCATGAGATGCTTACCCATCCGGAGCACCTGATGTCACTTCCGGTTTTTATTGGAGTTCACACTGTCAGTGTGTCAGTTTTTGTGCTGGCTTATTTATCATTGATATTTTTTTAGTTTTGTCTTTGTTAGTGATATTTGTGGAACCGATTTGTCCTTGTTAATGTACCATGGGTGACATAAAGAATTTCAAAAGGGCCTAATGTTAAACTGTGTCCTGCCTGATTCTCCTTTGGATTGGACACAAATTTGAAGGGCCACGAGAGGACTTTTGTGATCAAGTTTAGTTCCAATTAGATATGATTTCAGAGACCTAATTGTTTAATGGAATCCAGTATAAACTATCTTAATGCTGGCAAACATATTGGATGAGATGTTGTCCTCCCGGATACCTTTATTGGAAGGTACCATCAAAGTACCATTGTGTTCTAATTGGAGAAGTTGTTTCAGAAAGGATCTTTAAATGTGTTTGAATGTGTTATCCACTTCGACCCATTTCAGACCACCTTCCAAAAATAATTTGGGCAGGGGGTTTCCCCTCATAATCTAGGTAATAATTATTTGCCTAGATCAAAACATCACAGGCCTCTTTCAAAAAATATTTGGGCAAGGGTTCTCCTTATTATCTAGGATTTACCTTTTTCTGAAAAGAAAACATAAAATCTGGCAGAATACTTTTTTTAAGATTGTTTTCTTGTTCGGTTTCCATTCCAAGCGAAAGGTCCGAGATCCATTTCAATTCACAACAGAACACCATCTTAAACAATTTGGGCAGGGTTTCCCCTTATAATCAAGGTAATATATATTGCTGAAATTTTAACTTTCAGAACCCCCCTTTTAAACAAAAAATTGGACAGGAGCTCACCTTGTCATTTAGTTTATATATATATATTGCTGAAATCAAAAATAAAATATCTAGCAGAATACTTTCTTTCTAAAATTTCAGTTTCCTGGTCTGGTTTCCATGTCTACCGAGATCCCAACCATCCATTGCAACCCATATCAGACCACAATTCAAACAAAAATGTACACAGTGGTTCCCTGTAAAATCCATAGGGTCTAATGTAAAAACAATAGTCCACGCTGGCAGCCATTTGGTTTAGGCACGGATCCGCTGGATACCTTATTCGGATAGGACCATCTTAGGACCATTGTGACTAAGTTTGGTTTTAATTGGACTAGAAGTTTCTGAGATCTTTGAATGTATTGCCATAGGCTCCAATGTTAAAACTATGTTCCCCGCTGGCCTGGTGGCTATCTTGGATAAGGTACGGACCTTCTGGATATCTTTTTTTTCGCAGGGACCATCAAAGGACCATTGTGCCAATGGATGGTTATAATTGGACTGGTAGTTTCTGAGAAGATCTTTGAATGTCTTTTCCACAGGGTCCAATGTTAAAACTATGTTCCTCGCTGGCGGCCATATTTGATTAGGAACGGACCTGCCGGATACCTATTTTGGAAGAGACCATCTATGGACCATTGTGACAAGTTTAGTTCCGATTGGCTCTGTGGTTTCAGAGGAGATGATCTTTGAATAAAAGTTTACAACGGACGGACGACAAACACCAAGTGATGTTAAAGCCAGTTGAGCTAAAAAGCTTTCCAAAAATTTACATTGGTACTGTTTGAGCGTAAGAAAGTAAGTGAGAACCGAACCGACGAACAATCCATGGACAATGGCAAAATCAGACACACTAAGCAGCAAGGACACCACTTGAGTACGGGACAAAAAAGAAAAATGAAGACACACATACAGATGAACAACACGGACCCAATAAAAAAGCGTGGGTGAGATCAGGTGTATCGGTAGAGTAAGCATCTCCTACTTCTTATAAGACATCCGCCGTATTGAACATGTCAACTCCGGTAGTAAAGTCAGTCGAATCTGATAGAGGAAAAACAAACTTAAGTTGTAGAGGGAAAGATCTGTTGTCATCTGGGAAACAGATATCCCATAGCAATCCACAAGATCGTGATGTCGACCGTAAAGCTTCTGTAGTGATGACTTTAAGTTTTTTTGTAATGTACCCTTGCTTAAGTAGTCTATCTGTAAGCAACTGAGCTTAATCAAGGAAGTCACTGTAACGACCACAAGCCCTTGAGTAGCGAATGAGTTGTGAGATGTAAACTCCATATCCTGGTTCTTTTGGAATGTTGCTACAAAGAAAAGGGAAGTTGTCTATTGGAAAAGTGAAGTCATCGCGTTTGTCATACAGGCTAGTTTGTAATGTACCTCTGTTGTCAATTTCAAGATGAAGGTCAAGGAACGAAGCCGATGTGGAAGTATCTGTATTATCCTTAATTTCAAGCTCTTTCTGTAAATAAGATGAAGAAAATCACCAAAGCGAGGGTTGTTTAATGATAAAATATCATATATATGACGAAAACTGAAATTAAAGAACTGGGCCAGGTTTTTTGTCTTTATTTTGAAAAAGCCTTTCAATGAATCCAGCCTCATAAGAGTGGAGAAACAGATCGGCTAAAAGAGGTGCACAGTTTGTGCCAATTGGAATTCCAATGGTCTGTTAAAAAACAAGTCCTCCAAACTGGACAAATATATTGTCGATCAAAACTCTAAAATTTTTATCACATCTTCCTCTGTGTATTTTTTCTGTGATTCAGAAAGTATGCTTGTTCTCTGCCTATGACAATGTACTTATATCTTCGTTCGCCGTTCTTACGGGAGAAACATCTATCAATTATATCTTTCAGCCGAGATTTCAGTTGTTCATGAGGAACGGTAGTATAAAGTGTGGAGAAGTCAAATGTTTTAATGCTGTTGCCATGCAATAATGATCTAGATTTCAGGATGTCAAGCAGATCTTTAGAGTTTTTTAATATCCACATTTCATTTACACCACTTCTTGAAAAGTTAGTATCACAGCATTTTTGACGGCTGTCAAGATGGAGGTTAAAAGTTGTGAAACATTTTGCAGATCCAGCGATGTACCGTTGTTTGTATGGGCATTTGTGTAACTTTGGTACCCAGTACAAGGAAGGGAGATCGGTGTCCTCATCTTTTGTCGAAATTCCAAAGTAAAGCAAAACAGATTTATGGTTCTGTAATATCTCCTCCTTAGACAGAGTAGTGGCTGTGTAGGTGGGATTGCCCTGGGAGTAACCAATGCCTTATTCTTTCTTTAAACATTCGATGTAATGATTTTTACATATGAAAATGATTTTATTAGGGGCCTTATCTGCCGGAACAACATATTTGTCATGAATGGAGGACAAGTATCTGGCAACATCGGCATTTTGGAAAATGGATGATGCTTTAGTTCTCATTGACCCTCGTAGCTGACTAATTCTTTTAAGAATCATTGACCTCACAGCCTTAATCCACTCCGAAAGAGAATCAAGATCTTCATCTTGTTCACGTTTAACCCATTTTCTGGCGTAGTCCTCTACAGCATCCATAAGGAGTTTAAAATTTTGCTCCAAGTTGATGGATGGTGGTTCACGGAATTTGGGTCCCTTTGCAAGGATATCGCAAAGGAGAGACGGGTTTTCGGTGATGTTCAAGTCTCCCGTTATGACGTGACCGCAGGGACTATATCTGTAAGATGAATTTAAACATGAACAATCGTACAAGTGGTGTAGACTTGAGGTCGTCGGTGGTAAGGCTCTGCAATACACGTTTATGGTTGAAAATATTAGATGCTATCGGTGAAGTATAGGTATATGAGATGATTGGAATTGATGTGTCCTTGATGGCAAGATTGATGGTATCCAAACCCTTATTAGCAAACTTTATTGGTAGAAACGAACGGTGTTCTTCTATATTTGCATGTTCTTTAACAGGTTGGAATAATCTGTGTTGACCAATATCAAGGATAACTGCGTCTAAATTGTATAGGTGTGTGTCTTAGGCGGGTGTCTTATAAGGCAGGAGATGCTAACTCTACCGATGCACCTGATCTCACCCATGGTTATTTATTGGGTCCGTGTTGTTCATCTTTGTGTGTGAGTGTCTTCATTTTTCTTTTCTGTGCCGTACCCAGGTTGTGTCTCTGTTTTTTTCGCCTTTTTTGTTTCTGGTGTTGCCATTGTCCTTGGATTGTTCGCTTTTGGATTGAAGGTTCGGTTCTCACTTACTTGTATAAAGATGAGGATGGATCAGTAACAGAATTTTCTAGAGATTCCTTATACAGTGCATTCAATTTAGTTAGTGGCAACAAGTATAGTTTTGTGCGAATGTGATGCAGTTCTAGAGGTTTACAAGCAAAAAGAAGTATACATTTTATCGATACATCATGAAGACTTGGCGATGTATAATGGCGATAGCCATGACTTCGTTTA
Organism: Modiolus philippinarum; assembly: GCA_002080025.1. NCBI lineage: Eukaryota > Metazoa > Mollusca > Bivalvia > Mytilida > Modiolidae > Modiolus > Modiolus philippinarum. Next base: position 36,090 of record MJUU01057303.1, on the reverse strand, counting down.
CGTCTAGGATTTTTGTCGAAAATACGCATCACATTCATATCGTTGCATTTAGGGCTAGAAAGATTACCTATACCATCAATTTTGTCATTGCAACCATATGGTATTGCAGTTACTAATTTACGTGTCCAGTATTCTTCTTTTTGTCTACGCTATGTAGAGGTGTACTATTGTTAGGATTATTACTAGGGTGGTAAATTTTTTCTAGAATGCGAACTTTCATAGAGAGAATAGAATCATCGGGTTGCTTAAAATGTTGGTAAACGGTAGGAAATTTCATTGTGTTGATCCCTGATCTATGTCCATTCATGCGTTCGTTAAGTCTCCCTTTTGTTTCTCCTACATAAATAAGGCCACATAAATTGCATTCTATACCGTACACAAGATTTTTAGAAGCACAATTAAGATCGTCATAGCTTCTAGTATGATACGTCTTTTTTTCGTCAAATTACTAGTGAAGAAAGTATCTGTTAACAAAATAGCAAATAGAAAAGTAACATATACCATGAATTTTAATTGGTTTTGTTTAAGGGTTAAAAAATTACATTAACTGATAGGCTACCAAACAGATCTTTTAAAAAAGACGCCTCACTGATAGTGTGATGGGTATCGTTAGTAGGGCAGGACATGCTTACCCTTCCGGAACTCCTGATGTCATTCAAGGTTTTCATGGGAGTTCACAATATGAGTGCCTTAGTTCATAATGATGTCGTTTTATTTCCGTGCCTGTTGTCTGTCTTGTGTCCTTGTTTTGTCTTTGTTTTCCTGTATTTCCATTGTTGACATGCCTATTGACTTTGATTTTGATGAAATTAACAAAGGTTGAACAAATCCCTGACTAAGCAGTTTTGAGACAGTGTTTTTGCTCTGTTCAAAACATCACTGTACAAACTACAAGCTCGACAGTAACGAATCAACTGTGAAATGTACACTCCATAGGATGGAGAGGTAGGTATATTGCTGCTAAGAAAGGGAAAGTTCACAATGGGGAAATTAAAATCATCACGCTTGTCATATAGCTTAGATTTCAAACGTCCATCTTCGTCAATATACAATGAGTGAGCCGTATATTTCCAGTGTGTACCCGTAGTGCGTATTTTTACTTGAAAATCCGTAGTGGTAAACACCTCTGAATCCATTGTGGGGCAGTTCTTCTTTGAATGACAGAGGTAAAAAGATTGAAGACATAATGTCGCAGGAAAATTTATGTATCTTTAATGACGGTTCAAACACCTATTTAAATCCTGTCCAACGACGGACAATCTTGGCAATTTTCGCGTTTTTCGTGCAAAAGCTCCAAGAACCTTGAAACAAAGAAGCACTTCTCGGCGCAACTTTGTCTCTAAATTAAATTGCTACAACCCTATGAACAAAGTATCTAATATGGTACAAAAAATTAAAGGTAAAAATAGGAAAGCTAATGTCCATCACATCAAAAACGGACCAGATATTTTAACATCTGAAAACGATATTGCAAATGAAATTGGAGAAACTTTTGAGAAACTTTCTTCTTCTAAAAATCTAGGACCCACATTCCAGAGAATTAAAGAACAAAAAGAACGAAACAAATTTATTTCTAAATACAACAGATTATTTTGATGGATGAACTGAAACCATCCTTGGACAAGGCACATGACACGACATGTGGCCCTGACGATATCCATTATCAACTCCTCAAACACTCTGGAAATTCTTTTAAACCTTTTCAATAAAATTTGGAAACTGGGAAACTACCACCTATGTAGAAACAAGCAACTATAGTACCTATTCCAAAACCAGGTTAAGATCATTCCGAACCATCTAATCACAGACCGCCAGCATTAACTAGTTGTGTCTGTAAGGCAATGGAACGGATGATAAACAACCGTCTTGTTTGGTATCTTGAATCGAACGGTCTTCTGTCAAAAATCGATTTCGACAAGGTCGGACCACATTAGACTATCTAGTTCGATTTAAAACATTCATTAGAAATGCATTTTTAAAGAAAGAAAATGCGGTATCTATCATTTTCGACATAGAAAAGGCATACGATACAACATGGAAATATGGAATTTTGAAAGATCTGTTTGATATGGGGTTGAGAGGAAGTTTACCAAATTTTATTGAGAATTTTCTCATGGATCGTGAATTGAATGTTAGAGTCAACTCTATATTTTCTGACTCGTTTGAACAAGAGATGGGTGTTCCGCAAGGAAGCATCCTCTCTGTCACACTATTTTGTATTACAATAAATAGTTCGGCCAGGTCTTAAAAGATAACATTGATGGATCTCTTTATGTAGATGATTTTTCTGATATGCTATCGTGGCAAAAACATGAATATGATAGAAAAACAACTGCAACTCTGCTTAAACAGAATTGAAAAATGGGCTATTGAAAACGGTTTTAAATTTTACAGCTCCAAAACAGTTTGAATTCATTTTTGTTGTAAACGGAAAGTGCACCCAGATCCAGAGCTAAAACTGTACAATAGCCATATTACTATTGTAAAAGAGGCCAAGTTCCTTGGTTTAATTTTTTATACATGTAGTAAACTTTCATTTCTTTCCCATATCAAAATGCTAAAAAACGGATGCCTCAAGGCATTAGATATTTTCAAAATTGTGTCGAGTACCGACTGGGGTGCGGATAGCACTGTTTTATTAAATTTATATCGATCTTTGATTCGATCAAAGTTAGATTAAGGATGTTTTATTTACAGTTCTGCCCGTAATTCGTATAATAAATTATTAGATACTATTCATCACCAAGGTTTTCATCTTTCATTGGATGCGTGGAGGACTTTTCCTGTGGAGAGTCTCTATGTTGCAACTTATGAACCATCTTTGGAAGGTTTTCAAACCTCTTCAAAAAGCTGACTATGTGAAATGTCCAAACGTTATACAACCGTTTGGTCTTCGTATCAAACCACACCTTGAATCTGCTAATATAAATTTAGATGAAATAGCTCCTATAGAAACTCCCAAAAAACTTTCATGGATGAACCCAAAACTGGCATTTAATTTTGAACTACGCAAATATAAAAAATTTGATACCAATCCTCTGGTAATCCAGCAGGACTTTGCAAGAATTAAATCTGAACACCCTGAGTACTTGTAAATATACACAGATGGCTCAAAGGATGGAGACAGAGTGGCTTCTGCAGCTGTTTTTGGAGTTTGAACAGCAACTCTCCGACTACCATCCTCTAGTTCCATATTTACTGCTGAAGCTAACGCTATTTACTCAGCACTTAAATTTGTAGCTTTATCGCAATCAAATAAGTTCGTGATCTGTTCCGATTCACTTTTATGCCTATTGGCAATTGAAAGTCGAAAAGCAAAACACCCAATTATTTTGAAAATAACTGAATTCTACAAGTCACTTGTAGCATTAGGCAAAGAAGTCATTGATGTTTTGATCCCTAGTGATGTTGGGATCTATGGAAACACAGTTGCTGACCAGCAAGCCAAGGATGCACTAAATGCCGAGATGGCGGATTGCCGTACACTGACATGAAACCTTTAATCGTTAAATACATTTTAAAGTTATGGCAGGCCAAATGGGATCTGCAAATAAATGATAAACTGCATGGAATACAGTCAGACGTCGGCAAACAAGTTGGATCCTGCGGTAAAAACCGTAGGGAACAGGTAGTGTTGACCCGATGTCGTATTGGACACACTGGAACAACACATAGATTTATCCTCAACAGTGATGATCGACCCGAATGTATTTCATGCAATTGTCCTTATACAATTCAACATGTTTTAATTGACTGTGTAGATGTTGCCGATAACAGGCGTGATTTTTATTCTGCTGATTGTCTTAAAGACCTATCCACAAATGTCACTGGCGACAAAATCGTTCAATTTTTTAAAAGCAGTCAATTTATTTAATAAGATTTATATGAATTTATCTTAAAGTTCTAATATTATAACAATTAGACTGACATTTCTCGTGTTATGTTTTTTATATTTTACACTCTTGTTTTACTTGTATAAAGCTATAATGGTTTTACATTTATATTTTATATATTTATTTATTAAAATTGTTCAATTTATTTAACAATTCTCGCCACAATATAGCTGAAATATTGCTGAAGTTGGCGTAAAACATAAATCAATCAATCAAAAGCTCGAACCATTGTATCCAAACTGTGTGGTGAAACGCAATGCTCCACGCAATACAAAGACTTATTCTTTATTTTCACTAAATAGAGCGGACGCACTGGTTGTCGTATAGAAGGTTAAATTTCCTGCCGCTACCCATTTCTTCCAATGTTCCGTTACAATCAAAACTGGATGCCATGGTTGTTCCTTCCTTCTATATTTATTTTTTCTTCTCGCATTTTTTTAAATTCATTAACTTATAGCTGAAATATTGCTCTCTGGACGTTAAACTCTAGCTTATCATTCAATCAATCAATATTTGCGACAGCGAAAATAAAGCAAAAAAATCAACACTTGTCCAGTTAATTAAGTGCTTTCAGTCCTAACGAAGAAAATGAATATAGCATTGTTCGACAATAAGCAATGAATGTCTCTCAAACCGGAGACGGGGTCGTCTTGAAATTGAAATGAACAATGAGCAAATTTTTGGAGGACTTATAATGACTTCAAAATTGAGAACATCAATAAGAGCGTTGTTCTATTGCTTGTTTTTAATTTATGAAATTTTCTCGCATGTGCATTTACTCCATACCCTTTCATTGTTAATTTAAGATAAGATTTGGGTGTGTCCTCTGCAGTATGGACTTCGTAAAAAGATTCCCGTGAGAGAGATGTATGCTCTCTGTTAATATGTATTTCATTTATGGTGTACATACTCTCTAGAGATCTCATATCTCATGGATACACTATCATGCTTTCAAATTTTGACATTTTATTTTTGTTATTTCCAAAGGCTATTCTTACCATTCTGTTTAAAGTCCCCACATCTCAGTATTTGATTTTTTTCTTTAAAGTGACTGGATGAGTGCCTTGTGGTTGTTTATATGTTGTAATTGTCTTCTGTGATTCCTTGTCAGGCAACGGATAACAGTGGTTGTAAAAACACCTTGTCAGTTAATTTTATTATTTGACAATCCCGCATTCATGGATAACGAAAAACATAATGTAGTGTTTTTCGACAGTTAGCAATGAATTCCGCTCAATGTATGAGCAAATCTATTGTTTAAGGCTTCATAGTGACTTCAAGATAAAGAACAACAATAAAAGCGTTGTTGGATTACTTGTTTTTACCACGTATTTGTAGAACCTTTGTCTTAGTGCATTTACTCTATATCCTATCATTGTTCATTTGCATACACACACATTGACGAAAAATATGAACTTTACTTGACGATCTGTAAAATCATCCTTTCGTGAAGTATGTAGAAATGCGAACTCATTCCGAGTTTTTGTCTTAGGGAGCATAAATAAATGGCATAGATAAGTCTTTTTTACGACAAATAAAATATTTTTACATTTTTCATCTTGTAATCGTTAAACTGTATTAAAATACTTATTAGTTTAAAAAAATATTTAACTTCGACCATTATGGTTCAACACGTAAGGTCAAAGGATATCTTGCACATTAACGTAACAGTATCGGGTTTTTCAAACCAGTCTCTCTATCTTTACTTTGTTCAAAATTGTGGGCCGGATACCAGCCAACCGTATAAAAAATATTCGTAGAGTCGTGTTTGTCTAGTAAATAATAAAATTGCAGGATAAAATAAATCAGTAAATAGAGGGACACAATTTGCATTGGTGTATTATAAACTGATTGTTGAAAGCCAGTCTAACAATTTGAATCCATACGGAGAAAACAGTCTTGAGCATTCTAATTATTTCGTCTAAAAAGTTTTCTTTTACAAATGTAACGTTTTCCCCTTGGTAAATGATTATAGATGTTTATGATTATTGTTTTGTTTGTTGCATTTTTTTTCTAATCCAAAACTCAATTCTTAGGGCTGAAAATGAGGAATGTATGAAATATAAGAATTAGAAGAAAAAAGGCACTGCTATAGCTCTAAAATATTGGAGTTTCATGACATCATAATCAGGAGAGGTTTTCTTTGCAATGTATGTACTAAAATTGATCATCGCCGTATTACATGGAAAAAAGCAGTTCTTTTAAGAAATAACGGCATTGAAAGGCATCAAGTGCTGTTGACTGTAATTGGTTTTACTGAGATCTTATTTTAATGTTTGCCAGAAAAACAAGATAAAAATAATAATATCATTTTATTTCAATTGTGTAGTGGTCAGGTTCACTCCACTTTTTTAATGCACCCGCTTCATCATCATGACTGTTTTCTTCAGTGAGTAATAATAACCTTTCCAATAATACCAATTTATGCCGTCAGCATGCGACTTCTGGATTCCATTCAGATAAAGTCCATTTAGATTTGAATAATGACATGCATTATACCACCATGCACCTTTGTACACAACTGCACAGTTAATGCCTCCTTTATCGTTGTCGCTGTCCTTTGTGGAAAAGAAGCAACCATTTTGATAGGCTAAGCCATCACCTGTAAAAAGTCATTATTGTTGAAACGCCACATTTCTGTAATGAGTTTAACGTGATGAAATACTCCGACTTGACGAAGGAGAGTTTTCAGACAATTTCAATACGACTTTTATGTAAAATTTAAACGCACCGTACACTGAGTGAAATTAAAAAATACCTGAAAATAACTGTTACATTTGATTTTAATAAGAAATTACAAGAACGTATAAGGTAGGTGAGAACCGAACCAAACCATCAATCTCAAATGAATAATCCAAGGACAAAGGCGACATCGGAAAAACAAAGGCACAAAGACATAACATGAATACGGCACAGAAAAGAAAAATGAAAACACACACACAAAGAGGAACAACACGGCCCCAATTAAAAACCATGGATGAGACCAGGTACACCGGTAGAATAAGCCTCTCCTGCTTCTTATAAGACACCTACCATGTTTAACATGTGTAACAATAGGATATAAAAAGGAATTATTTTTGAATACCAATCTAAAATTACTGGTACCGGGAAGACGAAGAAAATCTGAAATATCAGAAGAAAATTTAAAGTGAACTTTATCAATCAGACTAGATGTGGCACAGTGACATATGTCTCAGAGACTTATATACTCAAGTATTGATATTTGTATCAGGTTTTCAGACTCATCTGGTTAAATCCATTTGATTACATTATTTTTCTTGCGTATGAACCCTTTCTTGGGGACCGACAATTTAACTTGAAAAGGGGGGGGGGCTTTGGTTTTTTTCTAAAAAAATATTTTGGAGCTGATTTATTGCGAAAAAAATATTTTAGCTGCCAAAACGATAAAAAAAAATTCTGAAGGAGGCTTTCTTGCCAAAAAAATAATGCTAACTTTAAAAAAAAAAAATTGTCGATAAAAGGTCCAGAAAAAAAACCATAACCCCCCGCCCCATGTTTCAAGTTAAATGGTCGGTCCCTTATTTTCTACAAAAAAAAAATTTGGAATCTCATTCATACTTTTAAATTGAACAGTGAAACCTTTTTAAATCAGATTATAGGCTAAATCTGAAATCTAATAATTTAAACCGACCCTAGAAAAAAACACAATTTTCTTAATTACTGTTTATTTATTCCAAAACATGATTCTTATTTATCCATG
>MJUU01057303.1:15543-28450 GCA_002080025.1 Modiolus philippinarum | reverse complement strand
AACTTTAAAAAAAAAAATTGTCGATAAAAGGTCCAGAAAAAAAACCATCACCCCCCGTCCCATGTTTCAAGTTAAATGGTCGGTCCCTTATTTTCTACAAAAAAAAATTTGGAATCTCATTCATACTTTTAAATTGAACAGTGAAACCTTTTTAAATCAGATTATAGGCTAAATCTGAAATCTAAGAATTTAAACCGACCCTAGAAAAAAACACAATTTTCTTAATTACTGTTTATTTATTCCAAAACATGATTCTTATTTATCCATGATATTTAAAATAATCAGGACCAGTTTTCATATTATCAGGGCCTATTACAAATGAAGTAATATGGAACCAACATTAAGCGTCAAGACAAATATTAAAGATTTTCGTTAGTTAATAACATAAAGAGTGTCGTTACCAGTCTTTACCCTGAAAATCCATGCTAATACATTATGCATATAATCACTTAATATCGTAAAACGTTGTCGAAAATATTGGCACCAATACTCAAGTCTCCTCAAGTCTTTAATTATAATGTAATTTAATACAATTAATTCAAATTAATCTTCAAGAGATGTAAAAATAATATTGTGCACAGGCAGATCCAGCATTCCAAAAATAGGTATCAATAGGATTCCATAAAAAGGGTGATGTGATGTGATGAACTTTTTTGTTCTTGTGCTTTGTGTTCAATCTCTTTATACACATGTTATAAATCATGTACGAAAACGTCTGGTTCCTGGTTAAAATCAGATCTGAACTCATACAATTATACAATCTAAAGTTTTTGTCCAAACTGTGATTCAAAAATTCATTTACACTGCATAGCAACAGATAAGCTGCGTATTTGCGTGATTATGCAATTAAAATTAATGACCAAATGTACGCTCTTTGACATGCGTCTGATAACCCATCTAAAACTGACATAACCCAAATATTTCTGCAACAACGAATTTTCAGTCAATTCTGTCATGGAGAGTTGCGTATTTCCACCCATTTGTCGCGTCAACACTTGTGATTGATCTCGGTAGCCAACTCTTCACGGTTTTAGCAAAACCAGGAAATTGAACTGCGTACCTGTCGTTAAATAGTTTAGTTCCGGGTAACAGTAGAACCAATGTTCGTATTTTTGACGAATTTTCAGGTTAAAAATTCGCGCTAGGATTCACATTGCAAATATACGGTTTATTCATAGAACTGAAAATAAAACATACCTATTTCCAAAAATTGGCAATCAGTGAAAAACAAGGGATTCTTCCGATATATAAGCATAGTCATGTAAAGCACACTGTTACTACAGGTCTATGTCAAAACAATGTGGTCTGACGCATCCCCCATGGGTAGGGAAATGCCCTTTCTATGCGGGGTAGTCGGATCGTCATAAGGAGATAAACAATGAAAGGGGTATGGGGTAATTACATAGGAGACACAGTCTCTACAAAGTGAAGCCTGAACACAAACCATTGTAGACAATCTGTACATGGAAACGTCACACCCTATGAAGTATGAAAACCTCTTCTTTCCTTCCTTTATTTATTGTACAAGAGAAGACCAATTGTGGGAGAGGTCGTGTAGAAGGCTATTTTCCTGCCCCTACCCATTTCTCACATTTTCTAGTGACAATCACAACTCTATGCCCTAGTTGATCATACCTTCTTAAGGTCTTTCTTCTTTTAGTTATATTTTATGTTAATTGATTAATTGGACCCCCTCCTAAATGTTTCGTAGTAGAGCAGACTCGCTAAGGGCCGCATGGAAGGCTAAATGTCCTTCCCCTACCCATTTTCCAGTGGGATTGACAGGTAATAATATGCAAACTATTGTAGACAAGCTGTGTGGAGAAAAACCATGCCCAATGCAGTATATTGAGACCCCTTTTATACATTTGGAAGAAGAGCATACTCACTAGGGGTCGTATGGAGGGCCAACTTTTTTACAACCACCCATTTTTTTTCAGTCTCTGTGAAAATTTGTTGCCAAATCCTCCTTTATATCTTTCTTTTTTTACTTGTGACGACTCTTATTGGGCCTGTAAGTCTCATACAAATTTGGATCTTCCGGGATCACAACTTGTACCCGGAAGTTACATTTTAAACAAAATATTGAACGTCATAATCCTCAGACGTCATGTTTTGGCGGGAAACGTTTTCGAATTGCCTGTTTATCGTGAATTCTCGTGAGTCACATGACGAGACTTACAGGCCCTATTGGTTAACTTGTTCTCGTCCTTACATAGCTGATATATTGCTCATTGTATGTAAAACTCTAAGGGTGCGCTTGGTTGGGCAGTTCTGCACATGTTCTTTCAGTTCCAGTTCCAGCGGCCAATCGAACGAAAAGGAGCACACAAGAATAATTTTGTCAAAACTAATTATATTTTTTAAACTTTACTTGACTAAAAATCATTATTTTTTTGTTTGTTTTCGGAGTCATGAATTGAATAATATAACCTTTAAAGACAGTTTATGAAAAAATTACAACACTAGTTGTTAATCAATAATTTCTCGAAAGACTACTTTTGTCAATTCAAAGGCGATTTGGGTATCAATTCAATGCTCAAACTTCTGAAAAAAAAATCTTCTGCCACGTATTTGTTGTTGATTTGTATCATTTGCAAGAATCCAGCACATTTTTCCTGCAAAAACTGTTAAAATCGTTTATTGTTTCTCAAATTATTCTTTTGGTCGCCATATTGAATTCTGTCTGCACCACCTTTTTTTCGGCGCTGATGGAACCTGTTCCGAACATCGTTCCATTCTGTTTTATTGTCAGTTCCGGGTGTTCCATTAGTTCAGAACACTCTGAACCTTCCAACCGAGGGCCACCTAACTAATCAAGCAACCAAAACAATAAAGTAGAAAAAAATCGGTGCATAAAATTGACGATATTATTTCCACAGATGCAATGACAAAATTAAGTCAAATAATTATAAAGAAAATTATGTTTATATCGACCATTTTATTACGAAGAAATACGTGCAGGAGTTATTCACACAAAAAGTGTAGTTTCTCTCACTTGTTTTATAAACGGGAAAAAATCTCACAATGCGGAGGAACACAGAAACATTACTGCTGGAATGTTGATACCAGATAACTAAATACCGAACTTACTGTAAATTCAATTTCTGCTTATGGCCATTTTGACAACTTATGTCTCTTCAGTGCAGATAAATATGAAATATAGGACATTTTGTTTTTGATACGGACTTTATCACGGCAAGTATCAAGTGAGCCCGCTAGGGCGAGCTTGATGCGTTACGCCGTGATAAAGTCCGTATCAAAAATAAAATATCCTATATTTCTTTTATCGGTAATTCACAAAATGATAAATAGAACTCTACAAGAAATTGAAGTAAGTTGAAATTTATATTCAATCACAGCCAATTTATTGTTTATTGCAATAATTTATATGCATTCTTCATTCAACGTAGTACGCGTATGAACACGACATGTAGTACCAAACGTGACGTCAGCATAGCAACCCGCGCGTGACGCCTTCACAGTGACCCGTTATTTTCTATCACACGGCCTGTTCAGTGATACCGCGAATACCAGGCAATGCAGATCAAGGGAAATTCATACAAATTACCGATAAAATTAAAACATTTGGAAGACCATCAACTCAAAGATGTTAGAAAAACTGACAGAGAGCATGTAACCTTTATGATATAAATGGTTAGCCAAAATCGGCTGCGTGCAGAGCTCTGCATATCGGAGTTTCTCCTTAGTTTTCAACAAAAAATTAAAGATATTGCAAGATTCCAAATAAAATAGGCTGCGGGTTAGCACCGAAGTACTGGCCACTGGGCTTATGAATACTCTCGAGGACTAACAGTCCACCAACAGTGGTATCGACCAAGTGGTAAACAATAACTTAATACTGAACTTACTGAAATGTTAATTTCTGCATATTTCCATTTAACCCCATTTAAAAAAAAGGTTAACAGGTCTGCTTTTGTTACGCATATAAAATAGTTATTTGAAACTTTGGTGAAAATAAAGTACAGTTGCATACAGTTACCAATCGATTCATGTTCACTGTGTTATTTCGGACTTCGACATTTTAGCCCTGTCATGAGCATGTTCTGGAAAGCTTTGGTAAGATCTTGTGGTGAGATCTCACCCATGGTTTTATATTGGGTCCGTGTTGTTCATCTTTGTGTGTGAGTGTCTTCATTTTTCTTTTCTGTGCTGTACCCATGTTGTGTCTTTGTTTTTTTCTGCCTTTTTTGTTTCTGGTGTTGCCATTGTCCTTGGATTGTTCGCTTTTAGATTGACGGTTCGGTTCTCACTTACTTGTAAAATAACGTGAAAAAATTCAGTTACTTTTTATGAACTGATTTCGACGTTAGTCGACATGTGGTGAACTAATATGATACTATGATAAAGAACGTTGGCTAATCGACGTATGATATTCAATTTTTTGTCACTTTTCACAAAAAGAAAAGTTATTTTGGAATTTTACCGAAGGTGCACTAGTCCTTCTTAGCTTGAGGTTAGATAAAAATGTGTACACTTTTTGGTCGTCATTTCCTTTCAACAAAATGCTAAATCATGGACTCAAAGAATTCATTTTGAACCGATGAAACACAATAAATATGTTACAGATAAATTGTTGTTTTCAAATCGGCAATCAATATAAAATCATTGTCAGAACATCATTAATTCTGTTTTCTCTTTTGTTGTTTTTGCCATGTCTTTGGACTTTGATTTTTGTGATCATCAATTACCTCGTTCTGCCGTTGCTTTACAACAACATAATAATTTATCCAATTAGAACATCAACAAATTGCATAATTATGCATGATTTATTTATGACTGATCAGAACTATAACTGATACATCCGAGGTTACACCATGGCTGAAACGTCCTGCCACCACACAATGACGTTATCACTTAATATGCATGGACAGCTCGACCTTTTCAACGATGCATGTTTACACTCATAGGTGATGACAATTTTTATTAATAACACTCGTATTTTTTATTATCTAATATAAAAAACTCAAAACACCATAGCCCTGAGTGGTGAAAAACCTAATTTATTTTAATTGACAGGGTAAAGTTATATGGCTTTACCTGGGAAATGTTTATAAGTAATAACTACGTACCGAGGTTACTGTGAATCTACTTTCTGCATATGCGCATTTCGACATAAGTTGTCGAAATGCGCATATGCAGAATCAAAATTCACAGTAACTTCGGTATTTAGTTATTTGTTACCGTTGGATCGATGTCTCTGCTGGTGGACTGTAAGTCCCCGAGGGTATTCACCAGCCCAGTAGTCAGTACTTCGGTGCTGACCCGAAAGCCGATTCTATTTGGAACCTTACAATATCTAATTTTTGTAAATTTTGTTGAAACTATGGAATATCGCCCTCATGCAAAGCTCTGTCCTTAGCTGATTTTGGCTTTCTATTTAGATCATATTTGTTCTCTATCAGTTTTTAAACATCTTTGACTTTATGGTCTTCCAAAATTTTAGACTTTATCTGCACTGAAGAGACATAAGTTGTCGAAATGCGCATATTCAGAATCAAAATTCACAGTAACTTCGGTATTTAGTTATTCGACAATTTATGTCTCTTCAGTGCAGATAAAATCTAAACGTTTGAAAGACCATATACTCAAAGATATTTAAAAACTGATAGTTACAAATTACAAATTAGTTACAAAAGTAAGCGTGAAATTACCCAATTGGTGAATACTTATCTAGAGCTCTGTACACTAGGATGAACATCTTTTCACTGGCTACGGCCTTTCAAAAGCAATTGCTGTTGAGTAACTACCGGACACTGACGCAATGGAATGGCAGTTTTGCGCGCCATAAAGCCAGTTTTACCCACCATTTTTTTTTTGAAATGCCTATGCAAAGTCATAACCATTGCGGTTGACAATTTTTCCGGTGATTTTGCACCTGATTTGTCTTTTTTTCTTTGGATTTTGGCTCTTGAGGAATCTGTTTCGTAGTTTTGTTTTCCTACTCGCATTTCCAACAGAGTCTTATACTAAACTATGTTCTACACTGGCAGCCATGTTTTGCCAGATCAAAATGAATAACAAAATATCGAAGTTGCTGTAAATGTAGTTTCTGTATATGAAATTATCAATTTTTGTAAAGACCCTTCTATATATCATTGCTAAACTATGTCTCCCGCTAGCGGCCACGTTTTCGTGGAGTCTAAAAAAAGCAGTTTCTGTTAAGAACTTTCTAGACATCATTCTTGTAAAGGTTGGTTTATTTAGCTGAATGGTTTCAAAGGAGATGACAAAAATAAGATTTTCCAATCGGGTCCAATGTTAAACTTATGTTCCGTGCTGTCGATCATATTTTGTCAGGTAGAAACATTAGCAATCTTCGTGAATGACATCCCAAACATCATTCCTGTAACGTTTGGTTGAATATGCTTTAGTGGTTTTAAAGGAGATGATCAAAATAACGTTTTCACAAATGGTCTAGTGAAAGCTGTTTCTTGCTGGTGGCCATGTTTTTTGTCAGATACGACCAAAACGAGCAACCTTGGTATAAGACTCTCCATACATCATTGCAATACATTTTAGTTAACTTAGCTTCGAAACGATGATTTCCACCATGGAGTACAATATTAAACTGTTATGCGCTGGCTTCTATGTTTTTTGTCGGATTCCTGTTTAGTCTGGTAGAGAATTTGTTAAGAAGTTTCAAAGGAGAATAATAAAAACAATGATTTTCTCCTAGGGTCCAATGTTAAGCTATATTCTCAATGGTGGCCATAATTTTTGACGCATCCAACTAAAACCCACATCTTTGTAAAGGCCTTTTAATACGTCATTTCAATTCAGTTAGATCAAATTTGCTTCAATAGTTTCAGAGCAGATGTTGAAAATTATGACTTGCCTTTACGGCCAAATTTTAATTAAATTCCACAATGACGGCCATGTTTTTGCTGGAACGGAACGTAATGACAAATCTTTGTAAAGGACCTTCATCACTCCCGTAGAGTTGTTAAAATTTACTTCATCAGTATCAGAGCATGATGTTTTTAACATAGGGCCAATGTTCAACTATAATCTGCGCTGACGGTCATGTTTTTGTCAAATTTGAACGAAATGAATAATCTTTTGTAGATTACCTTCCAAACATTATTCCAGTATAGATTAGTTGAATTTGCTTTATCAACTGAAAGCAGAGTCTGAAAGTGTTTTTTCCATAGGGCCCTTTGTTAAATTAATGTCCGTGTTGCGGCAATGTTTTTTTTGTTATAAGAAAATTATCATTCTCGGTGTAGACCTCCCAGTCATCCTGTAAAGCTTGTTTGAATTTGCTTATTATATAATAAGTGGTTTCAGAGTAGATGATATGAAAGTATGATTTGCCAAAAGGGTAGATTTTAAGCTTTGTTAGGCGTTGGCGGCATTTTTTTCCGAGTCGGAATGTATACATCGGCAAACGAATACCAAAGCAAGAACAAGGAAAGGGGGAATTTTAAAATAATTAATCCAAAATCACGGCAATTCATATCTAACACGAAATGAGACAGTACGACAAAATACAAAACAATTAAACAAAAATGAACAAGAACGCCACAAAACTAAAGCACTAGCAGTGTGAACCCATACAAAAACTGGGGTATCATCAGGTAAGGAAGGGTAAGCATGATCTACTCCACGCGTGGCACCCGTCACTGCCAGTGAACAGTCCGGTTTTGTCACAGTCGGTGTTATTAAGTCCGGTAATAAACTCTGGATCTACCCAAAGATATCTATTCTCATCTGTTAATTAGAAACATTGTAACGGTCTGTCAAATCGTGGTGACGACCGTAAACTTCTGAAGTGACAATTGCAACAGTGACGGAACACACCCTTGATGTATAAGTTTTTGAGAAAGCAATTTAGTTCTGTTGTCAAATTGCAGTACAAAATTCAGGCATGGTAATAGCGAATGAGTTGTTAAAATGTACACGCCATATGCCGGAGATGTGGGAATATTACTGCTCAAAATATTGGAAAGACGAAATCATCACGAGTATGTAAAGTTTTGTTTTCAGACGCGCAGAGTTGTCAATGTAGAGGTATAGGTCCAGGTATGATGCTGATGATGGTGTATCAGTGGTCTCATGAATTTCGAGTTCATTTGGGTATATAAGTTGAAGGAAAGGTTATCCTTAAATTGAGGATTGTTCAATGAAAGAACATCATCTTTATAACGGAAGCAGAAATTAAAGGACTTGGCTAGGACTTTTTTCTGAACTAGCTCTTGTATGAACTTGGTTTCATATGAATAAAGAAAAAAATCTACTAAAAGTGGCGCACAACTAGTTCCCATAGGAATCCCTATTGTCTGCTGGAAAACTTCTCTTCCAAATTCTGCAAATATTTTATCAATCAAGAATTCCAGTATTGCGATGACGTCCTCCTCTGTATACTTTTTTGTGTGAATCAGTGTGATGTTTAACAAAATAGGCCCCATCTTTACCTATCACTAAATATGAATATCTTCTTTCATCCTTTTTAGTACAGAAAAGACTGATGTATTAAATCAAGGAGTACAGCGTTAGCTTATCGTGTGGAAGAGTAGTATAGTGAGTAGAAAATCAAACGTTTTGACACTGCTGCAGGGGTTAAATTCAGTTTAAGATAGATATTCCAATAAGTCTTTTGAGTTTTTGAGAATCCTCATCTGATTCAATCCACTTGTTGAGTATACCTTATCACTATATATCTTTAGGCCATCTTTGACTTCAGTAAGTAATGACGTCAGGAGCTTAGGAAGGGGTTTCGTTGTGCATTTGGCAGACCCAACAATGCATTTCTGTTGGTAAGGGCACTTATGTAATTTATGTACCCAGTAGATACAAGGCAGGCTGTTGTTCTCTTCACTCAAACTGATACCAAAGGAAGACAATACTGATTTGTGATTGTTTAGTTTATCCTCCCTTAGTATGGATGAGAGTTTGTATGTGAGGTTGCCAAATGAATTGTCATTGCCCATCTCCTTCATTAAGCAGTCAGTGTAGTGTCTTTTGCAGATAAATGTGATGTTGTTTTGGGCCTTGTCAGCTGGTACAATGACATAATTGTCATGGAGGTAGGACAATGTTTTTTCTACCTCGGGATCATCGAATGTG
Organism: Modiolus philippinarum; assembly: GCA_002080025.1. Lineage (NCBI taxonomy): Eukaryota > Metazoa > Mollusca > Bivalvia > Mytilida > Modiolidae > Modiolus > Modiolus philippinarum. Next base: position 19,360 of record MJUU01057303.1, on the reverse strand, counting down.
CTTTTTGAATTTGGGCTCACGGTTGTCTTAATGCGCTTCATTCGAGCTACAATTAATGACTTTATGGAATGAGCAATCTTTGTAAAGGACCATCCATACATCATTCGAGTACAGTTAAGCTAAATTTGCTTCATTAGTTTCACAGCAGAAGAAGTACTTGATGTTTTCACATGGGCCCATGTTAAATTAAGTTCCTTGCTGTTTTGAGGGATTGGAACGAAATGAGCAATCTTTGTGAACCTTCTATACATAATTAATGTAATGTCTTGTTTAATATGCTTAAACATTTTAAAATGGGTGCATATTTACCTTCCATGGGATTCTCGGGTTCAAAGGGTACATAAATGAGGTTTTTGTATTATTTTTATCGCAAGTCATTTAGGTATAATCCTGTTGTCAGTGTTTTATGAAGTCGTTTTACTTGAACTTTGGCAACGAAGCTTTGAAATTTGACGCCATTTCGACACAATAATTATGATAGAATTTCAAGATCCACGCTTCAAATATGACTCGACGTGACTCGTTTGATATTTACTGAATCTTCTATCAAATTTGACCTCCAAATGAGTTTTAAGTAGGGCTAAAAATTCTTTTAACTGTGCGTCTCAGTTCAGTAGAATTCCAATACACTTTCAGATATTTTTACATTTCTTTTTAGTGATTAAAGCGTTCATTTTTCTTTGGAAAGTTACAGCCGTTGTCTAATACTATGTCCTCCAAACGAAGTTTTGGAGACATATTGTGTTTATTCCGTTTTTTATTAAGTCTCCTAAACGAAGTTGGGAAACTTATTGTTTTTGTTGCGTTTGTTATTATTATTATTTCGCCTCAGACGTAGACGGGACGACATATTGTTTTTTGTCTGTTTCTCTATTATTAAGTCTCCCAAACGAAGTTCGGGGAGACTTATTGTTTTTACTCAATTCTTATTTTTATTTTTCTTGTTCTTCTTATCTTTCCGCCTCAAAATTTGTCCGACCATTTTCTCGGAAACTAACGGTCCGACCTTCACCAAACTTCAAAGGAAGATGGATCCTTATCCCGAAAGGTGCAAACAGGTCTTGGAATTTTCAAAATGGCACCGGTTTTCATGGAAACGGCAAAAAAAGGCTGGAAAATGAAAGTGCTCAGAATTAGATGAAACTTTACAGGAAAGTTCCTTAGGACATGAGGAATTAGTTTCTGGTCTCCAAGACTTCAACTTAGCACCGGTTGCCATGGAAATTGCAAAAAAGGCGGGGAAATTAAAGTGCTCCAAATTGAATGAAACTTTACAGAAAGGTTGCTTAGGACATGGGGAAAAGGCCTCTTGTCTCCAAGACTTCAAAATGGCCACCGTTTCCATGGAACCGAAAAAAGGCGGGAAAATTCAAAATTTTAAGAATTGAATAAACCTCAGCAGAAAGGTTACGTAGGTGTGTGGAAGTGATTTGTAGCTTTTATTTCTGATTTGGGAGTTCGTTTGGGAGTCTTTTGTATCAGCATCCTGATACAATCATAAATTATTATTATTATTATTACGCTTTCTTTCTTCCAATGATTTTTGTCCGGCTTCGTTCTCAGAGATGCCTGGACAGAATTCATTCATATTTGGTACAATGTTGGACCACCTTATGAAGTTGTGTCTCCACCATAAAAAAAAATTCAGAATGGCTGCCAAGTTACGTCAATGGTTTGAATTTGTCAAATTTCCATGAAAATCATAAAATCTCAAAGATGCTTTCACAGAATTCTATCATATTTTGCAAAAAATTGAATAACCATAGGAAGATGGGCATGCAACAAAAAAAAATTTCAAAATATCGGAGATTTCCAAGATGGCCACCAAAATACGTCAAAATTTCAACTTCGACCGATTTCAATGAAAATTGATTTCTAGGTAGATTTTGGCCCTGCGAACAGGGTGGAATCATCAAATTGGCTGTCGGGGGCGACATCAGCTATTGCTTGCAATTGCAAATCTAGTTCACTATTTTTCCTTCCCTTTCTTCTTGTCCTAATGAACTTGTCCGAAGCAGATCCCAGAGAACATTTAACCTAGAGCTTTCAAACTTCGTAGGAGATTAGCCCCATGAATTTAGATGTGCGATCAACAAAATTTTTCTGAGGGGGATCCATTGAGGGTACTTTTAGGGGTATCAAAAAGGGTTGGGTCATTGTATAGTTACCCTATGGGAAAAGGACATTTTCAATGTTTTCAATATATTTCGAAAACTATAATAATTAGCTTTGAGAAAATTACACCTAGAGCATTCAAACTTTGTAGGATATTAGCCCCATATATTTAGATGTGCAATCATCAAAATGTTTTCAAAGAGGGTCCATTTAGGGTTCTTTTGGGGTATCAAAAAGGGGAGGGGTGTCCTAGATAATCCTATGGGAATATAATATTTTCAATGTTTTCAATGTATCTCAAAAACTATTATCACTAGCATTTTGTTGCCATGGAAACCAAGCCAGAAAGCTACAATTTTGAGAAAAACGCGTTTTCTGCTGCGTGTTATGTTTTGATATGTTTTGTATAAAGTAAAATATAAGGGGAACCCCTGCTCAAATTTGTTGAGAAAGGGCTCTTATTATGCACAGGAATCCGATATGGGAGTTCGTTTGGGAGACTTTGGTGTTTCGCTTTCACTTGTTATTATTAAGTCTCCAAAACGAAGTTTTGGGAGACTCATTGTTTTTGCTGTGTTTCTAATTTTATGTAGCCCCCGACTGAGTCTTCATTATTCTTCATTATTATTAAGTCGCCCAAACGAAGTTTGGCGACTTATTGTTTTTACTCCGTTTCCTATTAAGTCTCCCAAATAAAGTTTGCAGACTTATTGTTTTTGTTGCGTTTCTTATTATGTCGCCCCAGACGTATTCGAGACGACATATTGTTCTTTGTCCGTTTCTTTATTATTATTATTCTTTCTTCCACCTCTTTTTGTCCGGGTATTTTCTCAATGATGCCTCAACAGAATTCAATCATATTTGGTAAAAGTTGGGTCACTATCTGGAGATTTGCATACAAGATTTTTTTTTTGGTCAAAATGTCCGCCATTTTCAAGATGGCCGCAAGAATACGAAAAATTCGAATTTGGTCCAAATTTAAATAAAACTGATATTTTCTCAATGATCATTTAGATTTCAATAATATTTGGCCCAAATTTGGATTACTATCTGGAGGTGAGTATGCTAGAAATTTTTTTTCACAATGGCCGCCAAAATGCGTCAACTTTGTCCGATTTCAACGAAAATTGATTTCTAGGTAGATTTTTACGCTGCGAACAAGATGGAATTGGCCTCCAGGGGCGACATCAGCTATTGCTTGCAATTGCAAATCTAAGTTATTCTCCTTCTTTCCCTTTTTTCTCGTCGCAATGAACTTTTCTGCATAAAATCTCAGAGACCATCAGACCTAGAACTCTCACCTTTTGTAGGATATTAGCCCCATGTATCTAGATATGCAATCATTAAAAATTTTTTGAAAGAGGGTCCATTAAGGGTACATTTGGGGGATCAAAAAGGGGTGGGGTCGTCCTATAGTAACCCTATGGGAAAATTAAATTTTTAATTAATTTGATCATATTCTTCACTGTTTCTCAAAAACTATAAACACTAGCTCCATGAAACTTCAAAGGGAAAGATGAGGGTCATGTAAGAAAGGGTTCCACAGCATTGGAGATTTCAAAATAACTATCGTTGCCATGGAAACCATACCAAAAAATGAAAATTTTGGGAAAATAGAAGTTTCGGTTGATAATAGTATTTTGATTACAGCAATATGTATTACTTAGATTATAAGGGGAACCCCTGCCCAATTTTTTTTTTT
>MJUU01057299.1:37361-84215 GCA_002080025.1 Modiolus philippinarum | reverse complement strand
TCAGGTAAAATGGTCAGTCTCTAACAGTTTATAAAACTGCTTTATTTCCAAATAGCAGGACTGTTTATTTCCAAATCACATAAATTGCTATCAAGTCGTTTTCAGTGAAAGTAACTTATTAGTCAGTTAACCTAGGTTACTGCTAAAGCATTAGGCCATAGGAAGAAATTTCAATACGCATAATCAGAATGTATATTGATTGTGGTAAAAATATGCACACTGTAAAACAATATGTGTTATACATTATGAATGCAGTTTCAGTTTGGTCTACTGGAATTAAAAGCAATATTCATACATTTATATAATGATTATTGTGGAACGTAAATCCACTGATGGGTTAGGAGACTGTCACGTATGATACATATCTACAGGTTTCATCATGATCGGTTTTAAATCAAACTGGCAAACCATGAAGAAAGAAATATAATGCTAAGTCAGGCATTTTAAAATCTTAAACAAAGCGTAAAGGAAAGGCGGCATGCTGTTGTGACAATATATCTCATTTAATTTATCCATTATAGGAAACGTGGAAAGTCCACTAGGTTCGTAAAAGGGGAAAATCAAACTCCAAGAACATGTCAATTCATATTAAACACAAATTAAGACATCACTAAAAAGACAAAACAAAAAGACAAATACACACAAGAATGCCTCAAAACACTGAACACACACAAAAACTGGTGGTATCACCAGGTGCTACGGAAGGGCAAGCATGCTTTACTCCTCGGGTAGCACCTGTTTGTGAAGTAAAATCACCGAGTCCTATTTCAGTACTGACAAACTCAAAAGCCACCAGTAGTATTGTTCTATAGTGACAAGCACATGTCTTGCACAATTTGGTAGTGTTGGTTTTATACTGCCCCTTTCAGTTATTGAGAGCTTATCTTGTACTGTATTTCCTATATTATTGAGTTGTTCGAATAATATTTGAAGTGTTATTGTGATTCTGACCTATGATTGTACTTTTCGGTCATTGTTAATTTTCATTATTTAGGTGTTTCGACCCCTATTTTTAATAAGCGATGGGTTTCATCAATGGTCAGTCGCTTTTGTTATTGCAGATTGACTTCATTTAATTCACAATACATTATTGTGGACCAACGGAAGTCCTTTTTTTGATAGTCGTAGTTAGTCAGTCTACTCAATACTGTCTATTTTGCTTTGTGAAATAGCCACATTGTAACGACCTTTCAAATCGTGGTGACGACCGTAAAATTCTGTAGTTACAATTGCAACAGTGATTAAACCTAACCTTGGTGTATAAGTTTTAGAGACAGTAATTTCGCCCTGTTGACAAAGTCGCTGTACAAACAACAGGCACGACAAAAACGAATGAGTAGTGAAAAGTAGACGCTATATGATGTCAGAATAGTACTGCTTTAAACGGAAAGTTTGCTATTTGAAAGTCAAAATCATGACGCTTGTCAAAAAGTTTTGTTTTCAGACGTCCAGAATTCAATATACAGAGGTATAAGCGGATAAGATGCTGATGATGGTGTATCAATGGTGTCTTTAATTTCGAGATATATGGGTATATATAAGATGAAAAATATCCTTAAATTGAGATTTTTGGCCATGAAAGAACATCATCTTTATAACGGAAGCTAAAGGACTTGCTTATTGTCGTTTTTCTCTGAACTAGCCCTTGTATGAACCTAGCTACATACGAATAAGGAAAAAAACAACTAAAAGTGGTGCACAATCAGTCTCTACAGGTATCCCTGTTGTGTTGGCATTCTTGTCCTCCAAATTCTACAAATTCTACAAATATGTTATCAATTGCAGATCCAAGCATTGCGATTACATCCCCCTCTTTATACTTTTTGTTTGAATCAGTGTTATGTTTAATAAAATAGGCCCAATCTTTACCTGGTACCCAATATGGATATCTTGTGTCGCCTGCACACGTAGTGTGTGGCAACATACAGGGATCACTTTAGTCGTCTTGCGTCGTCGTCGTCGTCGTTGATGTCCGTCCCATTTTAACACTTTTCTAATTAACTACAAATCACAGCCATTTGAAATTTTATGTGACTTAAGTATGGGGTTCTATAGCTTATCAAAATCAGGTCTGTCGGACATCTACTTCCTGTTTACCGAGATGGAATATTTTTCAACAAGTACTGTCAATGGTGAAAAGTTTCGTAATACTTTTCTCAGCAACTACAAATCACAGCCATTTCAAACTTTATATGTTACTTTAGTATGGGGTTCTATATTGCGCTTATCGAATTCAAGTCTGTCGGACATTCACTTCCTGTTTAAAGACTTGGAATATTTTCAACAAGTACTGTCAATGATAAAAAATTTCGTTACACTTTTCTCGGCAACTATAAATCACAGCCACTTGAAATTTTGTATGTGACTTTAGAATGAGGTTTCATATTGCAATCCTGGTCTGTCGGATATCTACTTCCTGTTTACCGACTTGGAATATTTTCGACAAGTACTTTCAAGGGTCAAAATTTTCGTTACACTTTTCTCCGCAAATTTAAATCATAGCCACTTCAAATTTTGTATGTGACTTCAGTATGGAATTTCATATTGCGCTTATCGAATTCAGGTCTGTCGGACATCTACTTCCAGTTTACCAACTTGGAGTATTTTCAACAAATACTGTCAATGGTGCAAATTTTCATAGCAATTTCTCAGCAACTGTTAAGCACAGCCACTTGAAATTTTAAGTTACTTTAGTATGGGGTTCTATATTACGCTTATCGAAATCAGGTCTGTCGGGCATCTACTTCATGTTTACCGACTTGGAATATTTCAACAAATACTGTCAGTGGTTCAAATTTTTCTCAGCACCTGCAAATCACAGCCACTTGAAATTTTGTATGTGACTTTAGTATGGGGTTACATATTGTGCTTATCGAATTGTCGGACATCTACTTCCTGTTTACCGACTTGGAGATTTTCAACAAATATGGTCAATGGTACAAGTTTTCGTAACACTTTTCTCAGAAACTACAAATTACAGCCACTTGAAATTGTGTATGTAGCTTAAGTATGGGGTTCCTTATTGCACTTATCCAGTTCATTTCTGTCTGACATCTACTTCCTGTTTACCGATTTGGAATATTTTCAACAAATATGGTTAATGGTACAAATTTTTGTAAGACTTTTCTCAGTTTATTCAATTGGTTTATCTTGAACTCCTTAAAAGCTGTATTTTCAACAAACATGGTCAATGGTGCAAATTTTTGTGACACTTTTCTCAGTTTATTCAATTGGTTAATCTTGAACTCCTTAAAAACTGTAAGTCATATTTCAACCAAACTTGCAGGATATGTTGTTCACCTGATACTTAAAATCAATTTTACAGATTTGTGCAAAAATAGCTCAAATGTTAAAGTCCTTCTAAATTACAATTCATATTCTAAACAAATTTGCAGGATATATATTTTCTCCTGACCCAGACATACACCTAATACTAGTACTTAGAATTTTGATTTTACAAATTGTAGAGGTTAATTGATCCAAAATGGCTGTTTTAAAGTGCAGGCGACAGAAGTGTTCCATGGAACACCCATTAATTTTTAGTACAGAAAGACTGATGTACTAAATCCCTGAGTACTGATTTAAACTTATAACATTTGAGAGTAGTGTAGAGCGTAAGAAAATTAAATGTTTCGGCAATGTTGCAATGGCTGAGTTCAGTGAAAGATAGATTTTCTTACAAGTCTTTCGAATTTTTAGCCGAGTTGCAACGAAGTTTAACTTGGCTATTGGTTTAGCTGGCTGGCGGGCGGGCGGGCGGGCGGGCGTCAAGCATTAGTTTCCGGATGATAACTAGAAAAGTTTACATACAATTGAAATGAAACTAGGATACATTGTCGGATACCAGCAGGGGAGGAACCCTATTAGTTCTGGAGAAAGTAGGTCAAAGATCAAGGTCACAGCGACCGAAAATAGACTGAAAATTTCAGAAAAATTTGGTATCCGGATGATAACTCAAAAACTTTACACCCAATTGAAATGAAACCTAGATACGTTGTTGGACACCAAGAGGGGAAGAACCCTATTTATATTGGAGAAAGTAGGTCAAATGTCAAGGTCTAAGCGACCGAAAATAGACTAAAAATTTCAGAAAAATTTGGTTTTCGGATGATAAATCAAAAAGTTTACAGCCAATTGAAATGAAACTTTGATAAATTGTTCGGCTTGGTACTAGCAGGAGAGGAACCCTATCGATTGAGGAGAAAGTAGGTTAAAGGTCAAGGTCACAGTGACCGAAAATAGATTTATATTTTGAAATTTCAAGACATGAAACTAGAAAATAGACCTTTTTGAATTCTTAGCATTTTGGATATTAAGTAAGAAAGATAATGGAAATAGTATTTCAGAAAAACATGGGACTCCACATTAACATTGTCACGTTATATTCGAAGTTGCAACTCGGCTTGTGCACCCTGGTGCCATTTAGATTGCTTAGAATTCACATCTGATTCATCCCACTTACTGAGTATACTTTATCAATATATATCTTTAGGCCATATTTGACTGAAGTAATTAATTAATTCAGGAGCTTACAAGAAGGTTTTGTTTCGCATGGGTCTATACCCAGCATTTGAAAAATTCAAATGCCTGTATACCCTTTTCATTGAGGAACAATCATTTTTCTTAAAGCACCAAATTTCATGAAATGAAACAAGTTTCTGGATCCTGTTATTTGCTATGTATCCTGTTAAACTATGTGTCTGGCCATTTTTGATAATGAGTACTTCTTTTTGACAATTTTTGGACTATGATTTTCCATATTTGATTATAAGTACACTGATAAGATGTTAGTCCTTAACTAAAGCACATGTACATGATAACAAATTTACTGTTTATTATACAACTTTAGTATTTTTGTATACGAGGGTAATAACAAAATTACCGAACAGAATTGTCAACAGTCGAAATCCGAAGGGCAAAAGACAAAGCATGTTCAACCCACCGTAAAAAGTGCGGACCGCAATGGTAAAGGCAATTCAAAAGAAATGATGGGTTAAACCGGTTTTAACGCAAGCCACCCCCCCTTTTCCACTGCTGTAGTGTCCTGCAGCAACTCCACAGCAATTTCTTCTAAAAGGTCGTAGACACAGAAAAGAAATGATCATCGTAGTACTAAAAAATGAATCTTGAATCATAGTTCGGACCGATGTTTCAAAATTTTCAACCAGACATAACTTTTTTATGGACCGTATGAGATGGATTTTTTTAAACCTTGAATAATAAGGTGGTCACGGAGATAACTATTTTAGATTGTCACAATCACATGATAAACAATAAAAACTTCAAAAAAGTAAAAATTTGTCAACTTTAAGCATGTTTTGGACAATTTTTGCATCATATAACTGTGACTACTGCCTAAGATCTAGTGTTTCTCAAGGTTGTTGTGTTCACATACACCAATAATTTACTTATAGCTGTGTTTTGGATCAGAGGGTAAGGCCTATATTATCTAGAATGATTTTTCATGAAAAAATATTAGGGTAAAATGACAATTTAATCAATAATTTACATAGAATAATTTTGATGTAAATATTTTTGACCATAAAAATGTAATCGTCTTCTTGTATTTTCACGGAAATGATATTAATCCATGTTAGAGTTGTAATTAAGGACCGATTTCCAGCCATCCTACTTTTTATCCTTTAACAAGAAGTACTGTTTTCAGGCAAATTATTGACAAAAAATATCCTACATGCATTGAATAACTATACATTTTTGCTCTGGAAAACTTCATGACCAACATAAATTCAAGAGAACCAAGTAAAAAAAAAACATTTTGTTCTCTCATACTTGTAATGAAAAATGTAAAGCAAAACTTAACTAGTCTTTTAAGAATGAACTGGAGAGAAACAAAGTGCATACTGATAGGATTTTATGGACCTTGTACAGTGGATAATTTGTATAGTGTCTTTATGCAAAAATTATAAGATTACCAGTACGTTTGCGTGCTAGAGTAACATAAAATGTCGAATTAGCACTTTTTAAAACCAATAGTATTCTAGTCAGTTGTGTGTTGTCATCAGTACTTCAGCTCGCGGAAGTACGGGTATCTGTGACAATAAACAAGAGCTGTTTTGCATTAATAATTGGAATTAAAAACGACAAATATACCCAACAATTTCCGAATTTATAAATTTACAATTTACCAAGAAAGGAATGGATTAAATGCAAATGAGGCAAAGTCTCTACAAAACAAGGTAAAACCAAGCAATGGAACAACGCGTTTATTGTTGTTCTTCATCTTGAAGTCACCATGAGGCCTTCAACAATGAACTTTACTCATACTTCATAGTAAGTTCAAGCACCGGTTTAAGTGGAATTCATTGCTAGATGTCGAGCAATGCCACATCCATGTTACTTTACCTAATGGATACGGGGTCGTCAACAGACATAACATGAACTGGCAAAGTGTTCTTACAATTGCTTTCATCCGTCAAAATGACGAATAGAAGACGATCACAACATTTATACAACCCCAGGGCACTCATCGAGCCAATGGTGAGAAAACTTGGCATAATAAAATCATGTGATGTGGGCACAATAAACAGATCGTCAGAATACAAAATTTGAAATTACAAAAAAAAAAACCAAAACAAAAAAACAAAAAAAAAACAAAAAAAACAACAAAAAAAAACAAAAAAAAAAACAAAAAAAACCAACAAAATTTGGAAGAATAAAGTGCATCCATATGGGAAATTCTCTAGAACAAGATAATTGAAATGTATATGAAGCATACATCTCGCTCACGGGGAATCTTTTTACGGACTCCACACTGCAGGAGAGACAAACTCCATCTTAAAATTAACAAAGAAGGGATATGGAGTAAATGCAAATGAGGCAAAGTCTCTATAACGCTTCTTCTTTATATATGAAGAAAATAAAGCTTTAACAATAATTAATCTTACCAGTAGAAAGATATAAATTAAGTCAGAAAACAACTAAACTATGCACAAAAATCAATATTCAGTATCACAACAGATGTTCCATAATTTATGATCGGATACAAATCGGATATCTCACTTATTACTTATGATACACCTATTAACACCAAAACATAATAAATTGACAAACTACTATTATGTTTTATTAACGATCTTAGCAGGTACGGTAACAATTATAATATTTTACTGAGTATGAAATTTTCAACTTATTCCAGATGGATTTTGGAGGAATCCAACCACAGATGGATTTTGGAGGAATCCAACCACAGATGAATTTTATAGGAATCCGGGTATTTTTACTGTTCATGACATTGATATGAACAAAGTACAGATAGAATAGAAAAAATACAGTATTTTATAAATAAAATCCGTTTATAGTTGTTTAATCATTTTAAACACTTTTTGAAACTTTGTTGAAACATCTTCACTTCCTTCAACTGCTACAAAAAGATTGGGAAACAAAAGGCAGGAAAAACCCCCCAAAATATTGATAAAAAAGTGGGAGCAGTCGGAAACGACAGCTAATCCCCTCGCCTGAGGCAATTAAATTTCCAAAATCAGTTAAAGTTTAAAAGTATTAATTCTGAAAAGCAGCATCACTACTGTCCATGAGACATCCACTGCCCTAAGATGATTGATGTAGTATCTCAGATATGAACCTTAACACAGACTATAACCTGAGTCATTGAAGCATAAGATGTATCCACTGACCAAAGATGATTGATTTCTCAGATATGAACCTCAATGCAAACTTTAACCTGAACCATTGAAGCATATAATGTAGTTCAGGGTGACCCAATTATCATCTGAAGCAGCATCACTCTTCAAGACGTATCCACTGACCAAAGATAACTGATGTCCCACATGTAGTTTCTCTAATATATGAACCTTAACGCAAACTTTAACCTGAGGTTGGATGAACTGACGGACACTCGGACGGAAGGGCGAGATGCTATATCCCTTCCCCAATTCCGTTCGGCGAGGGAACAACAAAAAAGCCATATAAAGTAGAGATTGTTTCAAAAAATAAAAAAAGAAATGGCTACGCTTAGCGCAGCATGATACTACCGAAACATGTCGACCATTGAAATTTGAACAGGTGTACTGTAGTTTAAAGTGTATGTTGACTCAGTAATTAGCTGAACACAAACTAGAGAACATAAAACTTAGCCCTTTTGATCTCTTAATAAGAACTATGTCAAAACTGTTGACATTATAAAGAAAGCATACGACAAGGGGAATTAAATAAAAAAGTCCCATCGAAATCCGACAAAAAGTAAAGATTTTACATATTTTGGAAAATTGCATTTTTTTTGCCCTTTGACCCCTCTTAGCTCAGAAACGGCAACATCGAAGCCAAATCCTTTAACAAACTACTTGACAAACTACAGAAAGCTTACCACAAGAGGAATCTATAGAAAAAAAAATCCCATCAAAATCTGACGAAAAATAAAGATTCAAGATATTTGGAAAATTGCAATTTTGGCTCCTTTGACCCCTCATACCCCGGAAACGGTAAGGGCTATGCCAAATCTGTTGAGATACTACTGAAAGTTTACAACAAGAGGAATCCAAAGGAAAAAATCCCGTCGAATTTTACTTTCTGCATATGCGCATTTCGACAAATTATGTCTCATCAGTGCAGATAAAATCTAAATGTTTGGAAGACCATAGAATCAAAAATGTTTAAAATGTCGAAATAATGAAAGATAAATATGTCGAAATAATGAAAGATAAAAATTTAGGTAATCTGCACATTTGCAATTTTGGTCCCTCATAGCAGGGGAATGAGTTATCATCAATCTGATGGTTAAGAGCTATGCCAAATTTTCATAAGAAATACATTGCTAAATTCTACAACAAAATATATACAAATACCCAATTTAGCAGCCCTTTATGGCCTCTTAAAAAAACGAGCGGGCCACAATAACCAAAACTTATCCCAGTCTTCCTTTGTGCCAAGGAACTTTTGATAAAATTTTATAATGACTGATCTCCTGGAACTAAAGTTATTGACGTAAATCAAAAGTGTCTACAGGCTACAACGACGACGACAACGACAACGATGACAGCGTCATACCACTATACGACCTCATTTTTTTACTTTCGTATAAAAGGGTGATATGACGAATAAACAGTGATTCTATGATATTCAGAAGACCATGAAACATGTGTTGTTAGTTCAACTGCAATTCACATGTTAGTGTAATATCTATGCAAACATTTAACATGCTTGGTCAGCAGAACAGACATTTAGAGGTAGTACAAATATCTATAACTGTCACAGGAGATATAATTCAGTAGAAACGACATTTAGATGGCGAAGAAATATCTATAACTCTCATAGAAGATGTTTTGTTAGTAAAATTGACATTTAGAGGTAGAAAAAAATATCTATTACTGTTATAGAAAATGTTTTGTTAGAAGAACTGACATTTAAGTTAAAATATCTATAACTGTCATAGAAGATGTTATGTCAGTACAACTGACATTAAGGTGTAGAAGGTGTTGAAAAAATATCTATAGTTTTGTCAGCAGAACTGATATTTAGAGGTGGAAAAAATATCTATAAGGGTCATATAATATGTTTTGTCCGTAAAACTTACATTTTAGAGGTAAAAGAAATATCTATCACTGTTATAGAAGATGGTTTGTCAGTAGAACTGGCATTTAGAGGTGGAAGAAATATATATAAATAACACAATACCTAAGTTACTGTTAATTTATTTTCTGCATATGCGCATTTCGACAACTTATGTCTCATCAGTGCAGATCAAATCAAAACATTACAAAGTCCATATCGAAAAATTTGTAAAAGCTGATAGAGAACAACTAAACAAAAGGATCTAAATAGAAAAGCCAAAATTAAGCTAAGGACAGAGCTATGCATGAGGGAGACACTCCTTAGATTTAAACAAAATTTTGTAAAATTTAGTTATTGCAAATTTCAATAAAACCGCGGTTTTCGGGTCAGCACCGAAGTACTGACTATTGGGTTGGTGAATACCCTCGGGGACTAATAGTCCACCAGCAGAGGCATTGGTCTAGTGGTAATAAATAACACAATATTGAAGTTACTGTTAATTTATTTTCTGCATATGCGCATTTCGACAACTTATGTCTCATCAGTGCAGATCAAACCAAAACATTTGGAAGTCCATAACTGTCATAGAAGATGTTTGTCAGCAGAACTGATATTTAGAGCTGAAATAAATATCTATAAGGGTCATAGAATATTATTTGTCAGTAAAACTTACATTTTAGTGGTAAAAGAAATATCTATAACTGTCATAGAAGATGTTTTGTCAACAGAACTGATATCTAGAGCTTAAATAAATATCTATAAGGGTCATAGAAGATTATTTGTCAGTAAAACTTACATTTTAGTGGAAAAAGAAATATCTATAACTGTCATAGAAGATATTTTGTCAGTAGAAATGATATTTAGAGCTGAGAGAAATATTTATAAGGGTCATAGAAGATTATTTGTTAGTAAAACTTACATTTTAGTGGTAAAAGAAATATCTATAACTGTCATAGAAGATGTTTTATCAGTAGAACTGATATTTAGAGCTGAAATAAATATCTATAAGGGTCATAGAAGATTATTTGGCAGTAAAACTTACATTTTAGTGGTAAAAGAAATATCTATAACTGTCATAGAAGATGTTTTGTCAGTAGAATTGGTATGTAGAGGTGGAGGAAATATCTATGTCATAGAAGATGTTTTGTCAGTAAAACTGACATTTACAGGTGGAAGAAATATCTTTAACTGTCATAATGATATTTTGTCAGTAAAACTGATATTAAGAGGTGGAAGAAATACCTATAACTGTCACAAAAGATGCTATGTTAGTGAAACTGACATTTAGAGGTAGAAGAATTATCTATAACTGTCGTAGAAGATAATTTATCAGAAGAACTGACAATTAGAGGTGGGCGAAATATCTATATCGGTCATAGAAGATGTTGTGACAGTAGAACTGACATATTAAGAAGTAGAAGAAATATCTGTAATTGTCATAGAAGATGTTTTGTCGGTCAAACAGACATTTAGAGGTAGAAGAAATATCTATTACTGTCGTAGAAGATGTTGTGACAGTAGAACTGACATATTAAGAAGTAGAAGAAATTTCTATAATTGATATAGAAGATGTTTTGTCGGTCAAACTGACATTTAGAGGTAGAAGAAATATCTATTACTGTCGTAGAAGATGTTGTGACAGTAGAACTGACATATTAAAAAGTAGAAGAAATATCTATAATTGATATAGAAGATGTTTTGTCGGTCAAACTGACATTTAGAGGTAGAAGAAATATCTATTACTGTCGTAGAAGATGTTGTGACAGTAGAACTGACATATTAAGAAGTAGAAGAAATATCTATAATTGATATAGAAGATGTTTTGTCGGTCAAACTGACATTTAGAGGTAGAAGAAATATCTATAACTGTCATAGAAGATGTTTTGTCAGAAAAAAAACAACTTATATTTAAAGGTGGAAGAAATATCTTTAACTGTCATAGAAGATGTTTCTTGTCAGCAGATCTGACATTAAGAGGTAGAGTAAAAATATCTTAAACTGTCAAAGAAGATGTTTTATCAGAAGAACAGACATTTAGAGGTGAACGAAATATCTGTAACTGTCATAGAACATGTTTTGTCAGAAAAACTGACATTTAAAGATTAAAAAATATCTTAAACTGTCAAAGGAGATGATTTTTCAGAAAAAGAAAAGGTATTTAGAGCCAGAAGAAATGTCTATTATTATCATAGAAGATGTTTTGTTAATAGAACTGACATTAGGAGGTGGAAGAAAAATTTATAACTGTCATAGAAGATGTTTTGTCAGTATAATTGACATTAAGAGGTGAAAGAAATACCTGTAACTGTCATAGAAGATGTTTTGTTAGTATAACTGACATTTAGAGGTGGGCGAAATATCTATAATTGTCATAGAAGATGTTTCGTCAGTAGAAATGTCATTAAGAGGTGGAGGAAATATCTATATCTGTCATAGAAGATTTCTGTGAGTAGAAAGAACATTTTGTGATGGAAAAATACCCTTGCTGTCTTAGAAAACCTGAACATCGTACCTTCTGTTAATATTATTTCTGCAGATGACTAATTGACAACAAATGTCTATTAAGTGCAAAAAGGATCAAGATATTTGAAAGTCAAAACGTATATAAGCTGATAGAAAACCAATAGGCGATACAAACTGTATCGCTCACATGGGCCATGGCTATCATAGACAGTCTTTGTTAAATGATCTAAATAAACTATGGTTCAACTTTGATAAGTGGTGTCAGAGGACATTTGAATGTGTTTCAGTTTGGTCTAAGGTTTGTTCTTTTTTGTAGGGGACAACCTAAAGACAATTTTGACTAAAGTTTGATTCCATTTTGCTCAGCAGTTCAGAGAAGAAGATATTTGAATGTTTTTTTCCAAAGGACCCAGTGTTAAAATTGTGTTCCCTGCTGGTGGCTATCTTGGATATAGCGAGGACCTGAAAACACATTTTTGCAGGGGACCACCATAAGACAATCTTGGCCAAGTTTGATTCCAGTTGGCTTAGAGTTTGAAAAGAGAAGATCTTTGAATGTGTTTTTACATAGGGTTCAATGTTAAACTTATGTTCCCCGCTTGCGGCCATCTTGTATGTAGCGAGGACATGAAAAACAACTATTTTGTAGGGGACAGTCGAAGGACTATTGTTGTCAAGTTTGGTTCCAATTGGCTCATCAGTTTAACAGATCTTAAATGTTAAAACCAAGTTTATCGCTGGTGGCAATCTCGGATGCAGGGCGGACCTGAAAAACACATTTTTGCAGGGGACTAACTAAGGACTTTTGTGGCAAGGTAAGGTTCTAATTGGCCCCGTAGTTTCAGGGTAGAAGATTTTTGAAAAGTTTATGCCGGACGGCGGACGGACAGACGACGGAGCAAAAGTGATGGGAAAAGCTCACCCTGGCTATAGCCAGATGAGCTTAACGCATTTTTTGACATTAAGCAATGAATTCAGGTAAAACCAGTGCAGGGCCTATTTTATTGTACTTTCTATGAGGTATGAGCAAAGCTCTTTGTAAAAGGCATCAGGGTTACTCAAACATGAACGAGAACAAAAAAAGCATTGCTCCATTTCTTGGTTTTATCGTGTATTTGTAGAAACTTCTTCGTATGTGCATTTAATCCATATCCTTTCATTGTTTAAGTGATATCGGTAAAAATCAAGGACAATTTAACAAGCTTACATTTTGTTAGTAGGCCTATAGTTACAGCTCTTAGATTTAGGACAAAACAAAAATGGTCAGGATTTCATAAGACGTTTAACGAGAGATCTGCTCGTATTGTGAGATTTGCTAAAAAAACATAATATGAATTCACAACAGTACCCTGAAGCCATTGAAAGATCCCGTCATTTTAGACTGCAGTCAGAAAAATGGCTGTTGTAATTTAAACATGATTGCTGAAAACGTGGTTTTCAACAAGAGGCTCAAAGACCCTGTATTGTTCACATTGCCCATAGCTGTTGTAGTAGTTTCAGCTATCTGAATGACATTTCCAATATGTTTCAATGTTAAACTTTGTTCTCCGCTGATAGCCATCTTGGCTTGCGTGCAGACTTGCTGGTCAAAAATTTGAAAGGGACCATAATCAAAGTTGGTTGCAGTTGGATAAGTAGTTTCAAAAACAAATTCTTTTAATGCGTTTACTGGGGTCCATGTTAAACTATGTTCCCTGCTAACAGCCATCTTGAATGAGATACAGATCTGCAGGATACCTTTTATGGAAGAAACCAGCTGACTAAGCTTGGTTCTAAATGAACTAGTAGTTTCTGAGAAGATATTTGAATGCATGTGTTTTCAAAATTGTCCATTGATAAAATATGTTCGCTACTTGAAGGGGTACAAACTTACTGGATAACTTTTTGGACAGGACCATCTATGGACCATTGTTTCTCCGTTTTGTGTCTTATTTGACTATAGCAGTTTCTGAGAAGATCTTTGAATGTGTTTTGCATAGGGAACAACATCAAACTAAATTCCCAACTGAATGTCACCTTGGATTGGGAATGGACCTGCGGGATACCTTTTTCGGAAAGAAAACAAAAATACCAATATCTTGTTATTATTGGACAAGTAGTTTCTGGTGAGAGGATGTTATAATCTGTTTCCCGTATCGTTCAAAGTTAAACTATGTTCCCAGATTTCAGGCATCTTGGATGAGATAGGGAACTGCAGGATATCTTGTTTGGAGGGACCATCTAAGGACCATTGTGAGTCAGTTTGATGTTCTGATGGAATTAGTAGTTTCTGAGGATGACAAGATTTTTGGTTTTTTATCCATAGGATCATTGTTAAAAAATGTTCTCTGCTGGCTGCCATCTAAGATAAGGTACAGTCCTGTTGGATACCATTTTTGGAAACGACTATTGCTCGATTCTAACTATGCTGGTAGTTTCTAGGGAGTATTTCTTTGAATGTGTTTTCAATAGTGGTATAGTAGTCCAATGTTAACCATGTTAATGTATGATTATATCAATTACTGGTTAATGTGACCTTGACCTTTGACTTACTTTCCACAAAACAAATAGGTGTTCCTTTTCACTTACCAAACAGTATGTCCAAGTTTCATATGATTTGAATTTCGGCTTTTTTCAAAGGCATCCTGAAACCATATTTTTCTGATATTTTTTAAATATTTTTGGTCACTGTGATCTTAAACTTTGACCTACTATCCCCCAAAAAGGGACTTTCTTTCCTGCTGCCCAACAACATATCGAATTTTCATTGTAATAGTATATACACTTTTTGAATTATCATACGAAAACTAATTTTTGAGGTATGGCTTAAAATCACTGCCATATACCTTTTTCAGGCCTATAAGGATAAGGATTCTATTATCCGTTTTTTATGTAAATTCATTAGTCTTCCTGCTTTATGTGATGAAATTTCTGTAAAGGGAAATTTTCAAGAAATATTTGGTGTTTCATTTCCCTTTTAAATAGCTCTTTTAAGTAGAACTCAATTAATTTTGAACACATTGACATTGAGCACTTACAGTATGTGATGGTAAGTTATTTCCTAGGCTGGGTGCTAGTACAGATAAAAACAAATAAAGTACATTCCCTTTATCATTTCTGAACAGTTTTGAATTTGCTTCAATGGAAATGTTCAAAATGTGCAAATTTTACAGATATCACGCGTACTTCAAGCAATGTGTTCAGCATGTCTGGACAGATGTCAAGTATTTTTCTAAAAAGCCTTTTATATCCTTTTTGTTCTTAGCCATAATTAATTATACTGATTATTCGGACTTTGCTTGGTTTTATATATATTTATATTTTTTAAATTGTGGATTTCCTATTTTTTGGGTTCTAGTGCTGCTGATGAGGAATTAATTTCCGAAATGGCCATACAGCTCATTAAAATTAATTGCAGTTGGAGTTAACACATGTGTTATGATCTCATGTTCATTTACTCAATATCCTTCGTAAAATATCTTATAAACTTGGTTGAATTCCTTTAGTACTTTCAGGAGGAATTAATCTAAATAAGAAGAATGCACACATGGAAGGTTGACACGGGGTGGTGATGAGGCATGAAGACGACCCTTAAGGTCAAGTGAGCTAAATAAAAATATCTTCCTTCCTTCCTTAAAATTTTGAAGCAGCAGATTTGTTGCGACATGGCAATGCCAGGTAAATAACATTATATTTTTCACAGCTTCCTAGTACAGTGTTCCCGCTAGCCAATTTTGGAAGGGCGCTGCTCCCTTTGTGCCCTTTGCAGCGCCCCTGATGCCTTTTGCAGTGCCCTTCATGCCCTTTGCATCACCCCTTTTGTCCTCATCCTTTATTCCAAGATCGTATTTGGTCATTTTGAATGTTACAAATCGGCAAACATTTGTAAATCAATTTTCTATGTATGGCCTCGGTTATAAGTGTTTAAATAGTTGTAATAGCTGATTGACCTGTCACTTTATGGTAATTGCCAAAATAATAACTTTATTACACCCTTCCTGTTAATTAAAGAATTATCTGAGCCGTTAATTAACCTATAGGCTATTTACCATGTCAGCTATTTAACTGTGCTTAACTGTAACTCTTTCTGTCACATGCAGTAAATGAGTTATATTGTCATATAAAATTCTTTTTGTTTTTTTACAGTTCTTAAATGATTTAGAACATCCCAATGCAAAATGATTAATCCTGTTTTATATACCACACGTGGTTCTGGCTTTGAGTTATTCCCCTTTAAGTATGGGGATAAAATTCCTATACCAATTGTAAATGATCATGGGAATAACAACAATGAAGCATTATGTATCAAATGCATTTTACTGAGACATTGTCAAAAATATTTGCCAAATAATACAAAATAGAACATATCACAGACAAATGGTGTTCTTACATGAAGAAAAAGTTCCATAAATAATTTCTAAATTTATAAAAAAAATACCTCTGAAAATACAATATTCTTAACATTATAAATTAAAAATGTATTGTTTCAGGATATTATTAGTGAAAAATGTTTGGCTCATTTGCGATTACATGACTTTCTACAAACATCTTATTGACTTGCTGTTTTCTATTCATTGCACATAACATTCTATATTTAGCAACAATAGATTTATATGGTTATAAAGTGAACATAACATGATAATTGTTCTTGTATTTAGATCCGATTTTATTTTGTGTTTTGAAGTGGAAGTCCACTTTTTGAAATCCTCATTTTACTGTGATGATTCTTTAGGGTATTTTTATGTTAAGTGAAGTTTGTTTCCACTCTAAATTATATACAGAAAATCAGGTTTGTGTATTGGCACATTTAGTTGGTGTTTGAAATGATGTTTCATTTTGCTATGAGAAGTTTCTTCCCATTTCAAAGATAATAATGTAAAAATTGTTGAAAATACAGCTGTAACTTTCTATAAGTAGTTTCACATGTATAATGAAAACTTAATAAAAAAATAAATGACATGCCCCTGATTCATGCAAAAATTGTGTCTGCAAGACAAAACATCTTTGATACTAGAAGCAAATAATTCAAGCAGACAGATGGACATGGGTAAACATGGGTATAAAAATATATCCTCTAATATCTTTCATGAAGGCTAAATCAAATTGAGACAGATTTTCTGTCATAGCAAAGATAATTTTGATTGCAATTCAACCAGACCATTCACATTGAAATTGATATACTATATAAATTAGTTAATTTGAATATCACTGAACAAGCCTGCCCTGTTACCATCACTAGCTCAAGTGTTCCAGACTATTTGTAAAACAACATCTGTTGTTTTGAGTCCAAGCCTTGAAACAAACATGTAATCCACATAAATATACATAACTGATCCTATCAGCATACATAATATTTGGCAGGATCTGTTTTAAAATTGCTACAGTGAAATATCATGGCTAACATGACCAGAATTCATTGTACCCTAATGACATAAATATATAGAATCCACAACTGCATCCAGTGAGAAACGACATTTCTACACTAGAGATAGTTAAATTTTCAAATATTTTAAAGGCGAGGCTTGCCGAGCGTTTAAAATATTTGAAAATTTAACTATCGAGAGTGTAGAAATGTTGTTTCTCATGAGATACGGTTGTGGATTTTATTTCTCTAATGATTTCAAGGAGATTTTGGACAAGAAAATGACCCCCTTTACCGACAATCTGAAATAAATGTGTTCTTTGAGCGTTATGTCATCAGCCATGGTCGCCTTTTTTCATGGTGTCACAATTGAAAAGTCGGAAAACGGTTAATATATTTGATGTCATAATTGAATTTCAGCCAATCACTTGCTGAGAACAACATTCTCTCTAGAGAAGAGAAACGATTTCTCCAACTGTTCAGAAACGTGTAAACAGGGCAGAAATTAGAGAAATATAATTTCTACAACGACAACTGAGTTGATTATGAAATTTCTCACATCAAGTTTAATAAATTTTGCAAATGTTTGAAAACGAGGCTTGCCGTGATGTGAGAACAAGATGTGAGAAATTAAATTTTTCTCTAATGACATAATGTAAAAACCGAGGATTATGTTCCGAATATATTTGGCGGGAAATTTCGCGCGAGTTGGCCTCTCTCTAGAGACGAGCAATATTTTTATCACACCGGCCAGGCGTTGGTTAAATTTGCTTGAAATTAGAGGAAAAACCTAGATGACATCTTATCAACAAGCCAAAAAGAGACAACATGTAAAAAAGTCGTATCAAATATGAGAACGCACTTCAATATTCTGTATAAGTAGATATATCTTCAGGTGGGAAATTCTGTGATTTCTTTTTAAATTGTTTGATTTCAGTTTTTCAAGAATTAAATATTCACATTTTTTACCATTTACTATCAAAACTGATGGCCACAAGAAAGCTAGAATGTCCAACAAAATCTTAATCATTCGAAAAAATTTTGTCTTTTATATTTACATGGCCTTTTAAAAAAAATTTTTAATGGAATGTCTGATTCTAATGACACACTGTTTTTCTGTTTGAACAATTTGTTTGTGAAACATGACAAAACGTTCACGAAATGGGAAAATCTTAAAACACTGAATATGAACAAAATGAAGGCAGAATAAAACATACATTTACCAACATGTGATCAGTGGACTAATGGTATACCCACATTCTACAATTCACTTTATTTATCATTGAACTATATCAAATAATTTTTAAAATATGTATATGGTGAATATCCCTATCAGATGTGTAACTTCTATGTGCAACATCAAACCCCTGAGCTAACTTCAAGGTCAACTGCATCTCTCAAGTGAAATAAAAAGTTTTTGGGGATTTTTTTTGTCATTTTTTTTAAATTGTCAGATATTGGAAAACAACAGTATTTTTAAATTTTTAACAATTCTTAAGAGAAAATGTCATAAAATGATGAAATATCACATTTGATGCAATAAAATCTACTAGACAGGTCACAAAAAGACGACTTAGATTAGAAATGAGTAGTATAAGAGAGCTTCTTGAGCAGCAACAGATAAAGCTTGTGAAGCAAAACAAACCAAAAGTCAACTCACAGACTGTCTTACCAAAAGAGGTGCCTCGAATCTCAGTCTCCTAAAAACAATTGAAAATATGGAGACCGGAGAAGTAAATCAGCAGAAGTTAAAAATTGTATATAGTGTACATAAAAGAACCCAAAGGACAGTATTATCTGTATATGTGGAAATACATGATTTTGAAATTAATGACATCAACTTTACAAGATCTCTTAAATAATAAAAGAAAGAAAGGGAATACGTTAACTATCTTGTACATTGTTGCCCACTAATATAACGTGAACAATAGCAGATAATTAGTCAGATCACTACTCCAGGAAGTAAAAAAAAAGGTTTTGGAGGGAACTTTGTGTGTGAAGCTAAAGATGGCGCCAACAAGAAGGAGCAACTGAGTCAATTATTTGGTGAGTTATAGTTCGTTCACATTTTACAGTAAAAACTTTGTATTCTGTTCTTTTTTCTTGTTATGTAACAAGGATATGTAATGTGTAGATGACATGTATTCTGCCAGGAATATCATATGTATTCTGTTATATATGCATGTTATACGTAATAAATGGAATTGATGGACTTACACTTAATAGATGCATAAAAGTTTAAAAGAACAGATTAGAGACAAAGCAATACACCTGCCATATATACACTGGCATTTGATATTTTGTAGAAATATTAATAGATACAGTATAAAGACGAAAAGATTTGAGACTTTTAATGCCTCTAAAGTAATGAAAATTAATTAAAAAACTCTATTATAGCAGATTGGAGACTTTGTAAAAAATATCAATGATGTAGAAGTACTCAAACAGATTTTGAAATGTAATTGAATACAGTTATAATTAGAGCAGATTTGAGACTTTGTAGAAATCTCATTGAATGCTGTACACTCTAGCAGATTTGAGACTTTGTTAAATCTATTTAAATACAGAAGTTATAAGGAAGGCGTCAGAAACAAGTAAAATGCATAGTCTTCTTATATACCACTCAACAAAAGAAATGGTATTTTTTGTGAATATATTTGTATTTTGTGATTGAAAGATTTTATTTGAGTGTACAGTACATGTACATGTATTAATGTATTTAATGACAAATTGCATTTGTTTATTCCATTTTCAAATCAATTCTGATACCACGAAAATCCAAGAAATTAATTTTTCGCCCGATGATCGAGATGGATGATTCAAATTATTTCATGTAAATAATTAGGACACTTCAAAGTCAACGTAAACAATGAATCAGAGCGGTCAGACTGTCAATGTTAATGTCTTCCCTGAAAAATTGCCCTTCGTCGGGTGATTTTAATTTTGCCTTAACGAGCATGTCCTTCAAGTTCTTGTGTCCTCGGAATGAAAACGATGGGCTGGGATTCAGGAAAAAGGGATTTCATTTTAGGTGACACACGAAGAACTTTCATGACCAAACATTTAACCACAGGGGCAGAGAGAAAAAGGAGCAATAAGTCAATAGGTATTACAAGGCACAGAAAGTGTAAATATATGCTGCAATTTTAGAACGAAAACAGTTGCTGCAATAAAGAGATAAAGAGAAAAAGACATTCACGCATTTTTATCCATAAATTACAGGAATCTGTCAGCTATTACGATTGACTGCATGAAAACTCTGCATGTGCAACCTACAATGAAATCTCTTTCCTGAACCCACTTTTTTCAACCCGACCACCCAAGAACTTGACGGACATACCCCATTAGGCCACAGGGACTTGCTCCCGGTCTAGAAAGAAATTGTTTACTATCAAATATAAATTTCGGAGAAAAAAAACACAAGGGAAATCCTATTCCTGATACCCCGCTCGCTTCGTTTTCAATTTTCTCAATAAAATAACCAAAACCTTATTATTCTGCCTGTTACATTCTCTTCCTGAATGATTTTCTAAACAGAAAACCCATTTTATATCATAGGAAAGCCCCACTTTATTCCTATATCTCGATTCGTTTACTCGTATTTGACATTTAGGATAGTTCATTTCACTGAATGTGAAACTACCATGCCCTTCACATTCTAAATTTAAATCATTCACGCGGGATTCTCGGGACTTTTCACTCAGTCGACGATAAATAAAAAAGGCGCGTCAGTGCAGGAGACTACATTCGATACATGGGTATCTCATCGCCGACTGAATGAAAAGTCCCGAGAATTCCGCGTGAATGACTTAAATTTAGAATGTGAAGGTCATGGTAGTTTCACATTCAGTGCCATGAACTATCCTAAATGTCAAATACGAGTAAACGAATCGAGATATAGGAATGAAGTGGGGCTTCCTACGATATAAAATGGGTTTTCTGTTTAGTAAATCATTCAGGAAGAGAATGTAAAAGGCAGAATAATAAGGTTTTAGTAATTTAATTGTGAAAATTGAAAACGAAGCGAGCGGGATATCAGGTATAGGATTTCCCTTGTGTTTTTTTCTCCGAGATTCATATTTGTTAGTAAACAATTTTTTTCTAGACCGGGAGCAAGTCCCTGTGATTAGGCAAAACTAAATCACCTGATAAAGGACAATTTAAAACCTGTCGCGACAAATTTTGCCTCATGTGCAAATACGGTGCCACAACATCCACTTTCAAAAGCACGGCAACTGGAGAAACTTAATTTTTTTTTTCAGATATATGTCTTGTAAATCTGAAAATGTTAATTTGTATGATTACATGCTTAGTATTTCAACAGCAATATATTGGTGAGCGCATCAATTTACACCACAATCACATACAGAAAAAAGAAAAATCACAGTCTTCAGCTGTACATTTTAACACAATTGGACATAGTTAGACTGACATGCAGTTTGTGACCATTTACCAAATACATCTTGGGATCAGACACAAAACAGGTAAAATAACGATTGATAATAATTGATGCAAAAACTGAAATCTAGCATGAACATTTAAGCTTAATTAGTTTTTCCGAAAACTTTTTAATTTTCAGCGCTATAGGAGTTTGTGCTGGGGTGTAGAAACGCATAGCTCATACCTATGGATGAATTTGCCACTATCAGTATATCCATAGCTTAAAGTTTTAATTTTGTAAGAGTAGTTGTATTTACTTGGTTACAAAAAGCTATATTTTTATATAGCCTAGGTGGTCGAGTGGTCTATGGCACTGGACGAAGTGCAAGTGGTGTTGTCATAAATGTCACAACTGCGATGGTTCAACTTCCACAGAGGGAACTACCAAACATTTGCTGATACACATTTCAATATCTAAAAATATGGAACTGATCTGATCTAACAAGATTGCCAGGTATGGTTCATTCTCCCTAATCCAAATCTTAGACATTTTCATTGAGCATTGCATCTCCATATGGTTCGGTTAGATCTCTTTAAAACTGTAAGACTTATTAACATGCTTATATGCATATTAGATTCAGTTGTCATCGATTAACAGTAAAAAAATAACTCTGTTATATTAGTATTTACAATCAAATTTTGTAACTAGATGAAATATATGTGAATTATACTGGCAAGCCTGAGTTGGGAAAAGAAGGAAAAGGTAAAGTGAGAAAAGAGTGGTGGGATTTGGGAGAACGTTGGTTGATAAGTATTGAAAAAACGAGGGATGGTAGAGGGTGTCTACTCAACCGCTCATACATGCATGCATATATATTTTTTCAATAATTGAAATAAGACAGAAAATGACCCCGGATAGGAATATTTACGAACTCATTTCATTTTGCAAAAATGCAAATTATACTGAATCTGAATTATTTTAAATTGGGAATTAACCAATTATTTTTGTTTTCAGATACACCAAAATAAAACATCGGATTAAATCTGGATTAACTGTACAACGTTGGTACTTGTATGTATTTTACAGGTTTAAAATAAGAAAAGAAAACAAATCAAAATCTTACCACAATAAAGAGAAAGCTAGACAATATGTAGCCATCAAACATTTATACCGTGAGATATATATTTACCATGCACGGATACAGTGGTAAATATTTAATATCACAACAGATGTTCCGGAATGACTAAATTGTACACAATGATCCTCTTATTCACAACAAAACATGACTGTTTATATTGTTAATGACAACTTATTTATGGACTCACAAAATATATCCTTTATATCTTTTCAGTAAATTTAACAGAAAAAAATTGAAATAAGGATATTGTTGTATGATACGACCGCAGTATCATGAACATTGACATTTATCTGTTGACATATCGCGATTATCTAGAATAGGGTCTGTAAGTCTCGTCTAATTTTATGTACCCGGAAGTTGCATTCTGCACAATTATATATGACGTATCAAACAAAAAATTAAACGTCATAATCCAAAAACGTCATGTTTTGGCGGGAAACGTTTTCGAATTCCGATTTTATCGTGAATTCTCTGCGTCACATGACGAGACTTACGGACCCTATTCTTACAGCCTTAACTGGACATACTAGTAAGGTGCTGGACACAGTAAATATAATGCATTTTCTCTGGATGCTAAACTGAAAGACGTTGGTCATGTGTGACAACAGAAGTTTTCGAAGTTTATGCAAGCATCAACAAAAGAAACGCAAGATACCGGAACAGTGAACGTAGTCATCAGTCACTAGCTAACACCTTATCATTGAAGAGAGTGCAAAGTGTATTGGTATGAAGGTATTATAAAAATTAATAACATGTAATTGAACATGGCTAGTACAAATATACTTGTATTTTCCATGGTCTCCTGTTAAGCGAATTTATAGCACGTCCGGGACTTGGTGCTGATAGGACAATGTACAATCAAGAAACATAAATGACTTTATGCGATTTGAAGAAAAGTAATTTAACACTCAAAAGTGTGTACTAAAGAGACATTAGTTGTCGAAATGAGCATATGCAGAAACTAAATTCACGTTAACTTCGGTATTTAGTTATTTGTTACCACTGGGTCAATGCCACTGCTGGTGGACTGTTAGTCCCCGAGGGTATTGACAAGCCCAGTAGTCAGTACTTCGGTGCTGACCCGAAAGCCGATTCTATTTGAAACCTTACAATATCTAAATTTTGGTAAATTTTGTTGAAAACTAAGGAGTATCTCCCTCATGCAAAGCTCTGTCCTTAGCTGATTTTGGCTTTACATTTAGATCATATTGGTTATTTGTTCTCTATCAGTTTTTACACATCTTTGATTGTATTGTCTTCCAAACGTTTAGATTTTATCTGCACTGAAGAGACATAAGTTGTCGAAATGCGCATATGCAGAAATTAAATTCACGTTAACTTCGGTATTTCATTATATGTATAAAAGATACCACCTAGCGAGTGTTACATATGACTTTCTCGAATTGTTTCTTGCAGTCTGTGGTAAAAATATATAAACCATAATTGAAAATCACTTTGCTACAGCATCAATACGACGAAGCAGTTGCCAAGTATTTACTAAAATATTCCAGTTTTGTGCACTACGATCAATGTATGATTTGTTGAACAATTCGTGATGTTAACAAGTTCCTCTAAATCACACTGTATCAAACAGCCGAGGTGACCAGTTCAAACACTTTTCAGGATATGGTAGAATGATAAACAAATTAGGCAAGAAAGGTAATTGCAAAAATACCCAATTGAATTGTCAGGAGCCGAAATCCAAAATGGGCAAAAATACAAAACAGGTTCAAAACCAACCGAAAAATTGTAAACAGCAACGTAGTCTGACCAGTGAGTTACTTAAACAAAGTTTGGGAACTGCTTCAATTTTAAAATAAATGACTGTATTTATAAACTGTTATGCGTCAAATATAATGATTAAAAAAATAAGCAGAGTTCTCTCTAAATTCAATTACTATCTCTCCTTAAGGCACTTGCTTTGAAATCTTGAAAGCATTGTGAGAAAGGTCTTCTAGAGCAAATGATACAACTGCATTTTCTTGAAAAATTCTACAAATTTAGGCCCAATCTTCTAGTCCAAGATTAACCACTGCCTCTAGAGTAATATTAATTGATTCATATTCTTTTTACAAAGTAGAGTAACTGATATATCTATTTTACATTTCCTATGTAGAAGTGGAAGGTTTTGCTATATATAATTGCAAATACGTGTAACAATGCACATCGTTTTGAAATCGGCTAAATTTTCTGTGATGTTTATAACCTAATCGAGATCTTCAATTTCCTGTTATCCCACCAGATTCTCTTTTTGGGTAGTTATTTTGCCAGACTAAGCTTTAAAAATGGATTGCATTGCAATATATCTTGAGCGTGGTTTTCGTGAGCATTTACAATATTACTGATGTTTGATAAAGAGTAGTGATAACTGTAAATATTCTGATTAGTTAAACATGTACACTGTAAAACAAATCTTTCGTGTTATGCATTATGAATGAATAACCAGCATTTCAGTTTGTTCAACTGGTGTTAAAAGCAATATTCCTTATTTATATGGTAATTGTGGTACGGAAATCCACTGAAAGGTTGGAGATTGCCACGTATGATACATTTCTACAAGCTTCATCATGATCGGTTTAAAAGCAAGAAGAAAGACATATACTAGTAATGCTAAGTCATACATTGAAAATTCTCAAACAAATCGTAAAGGTGGCATAATGTCTCATTTAAATGACACATCTTGCTTAAATGCAGTATTGGAAACGCATAAAGAACTAAGTTAATAAAAGGGGAGAGTCAAAAATCAAATCCAAAGAAAATTGCAGTTCATATTAAACACAAATCAAGACAACCATACAAAAACAAAACAAACGGACAAAAAAACACAAGAATGGCTACAAAACTAAAGCACTAGTAGTGTGAACCCCTACCCTACAAAAACTGAGGCATCATTAGGTGCTCCGGAAGTGTAAGCATTATCGGCTCTACAGGTAGCACTCGCCACACTGCCAATGAAAGTCCGTTTTTTTCATTGTCGGTGTTTGTCAGTCCGGTAATAAATGGAAACTAAAGGATGTCTCTTTTTTCTGAACTAGCCCTTGTATGGACCTCGCTTTATACGAATAAAGAAAAAAAATCCGTTAAAAGTGGCGCACAATTATTCCAAAAAAGTATCCCTATTGTGTTGAAATACTTATCCTTAAAATTCTATAAATATGTTGTCAATTAAAAATTCCAGCATTGCAATGATATGCTCCTCATTATACTATTTGTATAAATCAGTGTAGTGCTTAACAAAAGCCCGTCTTTATATCTTCTTTCACTCTTTTTAGTACAGAAAGATTGATGTATTAAGTCCCTGAGTAATGACTTTAACTTATCATATAGAGAGTAGTATGGAGTGTAGAAAAATCCCTGTTGCAATGGTTAAAATTAGTAGAAGATAGATTTTCTGACGAGTCTTTCGAGTTTTTGAGAATCCACATTTGATTGAGCTCACTTGTTAACTACAGTTTATCACCATGTATCCATTGGACATCTTTGACTGCAGTAAGTAATTAGGTCATGAGCTTTGAAAGGTGTTCTGTTGTGCATTTGGCAGATCCAGCAACAGTCACGGAAATTCAAATGTTTGTAAACCCTTTTCATTGTTAAACAAAATTCTCTCTAAACACAAAGTTCATGAAATTAAATAAGTTTCTAGGTACTGTTTTATGTTATATTGTGTTACTCGAATGAAGCCTTGCCTCCAATTTCGATATTTGTGGAAATGACTTATTCTTCCTGGCTATTTATGGACTATTGTTTTTTCATATTTGAGTCTTAATCAGCATAACAAATTTACTGTTTATTATACAACTTGGGTATTTTTGTATGTGAATAACAAAATTACCGAACATAAATTGTCAAAATGTAGAAATCCGAAGTTCAAAAAGACAAAACTGGTGCAAAACCACCGGAAAAACTATCGACCGCATTGTCTTGACTTGGTATAGGCATTTCAAAAGAAATGGAGGGTTAAACCGGTTTTATTGCGCGCGAATCCCCCCTTTCTATTGCTGCAGTCAACAGCGATTGCTATTGAAAGGTCGTAGACAGTGAAAAGTAGTACTAAGTAGAAAAGATAAGATAAGAATTTTTTTTTAACTAATCAAGAACCCATACAAGGCATCATAATACAGCAACATACAGTTTGATTGGACATAAATAACAAACAAATAAATTTAGAGAGCACTATTAGTCAACTATGTTAAGGACAGGACCAGAGCCTGACACATTATGTTTATGTCTTATCAATAACTTATAATTGAACGATCGCATATATAAAAATAGGCAAAATACTATAGAGAAAATGACTCCTTTGATCTATATTGGTTTCTTATATCAAAGCATTGTATAATGAAACAACCGAATTGTATCAGAGTTAGCAAATGTTCATTTGTAAATAGCCAAAAAAAAAAAATTAATTTCCTTGTTAGATTTTTGAAATTTTTGCAAAAAAGATCTATTTTATCAAAAAGTAATAATCGCTGTTTGTTATACAATGGACAGCTAACAATAAAATGTTCTTCATCTTCAACTTCATTTAAAGCGTTTGATAAACAATATCGACATAATCTATGAGATCTCTCAATGTAAGTTTTGCTATATCTATCCTTTTCTATTTTTAAATCATGAGCACTTATTCTCATTTTACATATCGCCCTTTTTATATGAAAATCTTTAATCATGTGTAAAATCCTTCTTAAAGTTAAAAGTTTTCCAATTTACTGTGGCCCAGTGATAAGATTTCCATTCTTTTTATTGATCCAGAACAATTTAAAACTTTCACAACATTTACATTTTACAAACTTGACAAGTTTGGTTAAATTTGCTTTCAGACTGTACATGGTAAGTGATTCTAGTATATATCGAATAGATGAATACCAGTAATTAATATTTTCATTATCAAATATCTTATTACAAGCATATGCATCATACAGTAACCCATCTTCCATTTTATCAAGCCTGTGTGCATATTTTATCATAGATTAAATTACTGAAAAGTAGAAAGGAAATCTAGCAACCTCTGATAGTATTGCCAAATTACCAGCCTTTTTGCTTACACCAAGAATATATTTCAAGTATCTAAAATGTGATTTATCCAAATAATCATTAATATAGATTAGTTCAAACAAGTAGTCGTTTTTTTCTTGCAAGCTGCTGAGTTGGTTTTAAACATTCTCAAGGTTTCACTGCAATACATCAAAATTGTTTTTATTGTGAATTGAAGTCGAAATACTTGGATTACAAGATACATGGATTTTGTAATTTAAAAATTGCCTTCAATGATTTCCTTTATAGCTCTTCTTTCTCATAATGAAAAAGGCCACTAGAAGAAAACATTTCTCCTAGATATTTTCACTGAGTATTTACAGGGATTTACACATTCTATATCTTCATTATAAAATCGTCCAATCCCCCTCAAAAATTTACCAGGCATGTTAAAAATCAGAATCTTTATTTAGATTTATTTTCATTATCTATAATATCTTATTACAAACATATACAGTACCCCATCTTCCATTTTATCAAGCCTGTGTGCATATTTTATCATAGATTATTTTACTGAAAAGTAGAGAGGAAATCTAGCAACCTCTGATAATATTGCCAAATTACCAGCCTTTTTGCTTACACCAAGAACATATTTCAAGTATTTAAAATGTGATTTATCCAAATAATCATTAATATAGATTAGTTCAAACAAGTAGTCGCTTTTTTCTTGCAAGCTGCTGAGTTGGTTTTAAACATTCCAAAGGTTTCACTGCAATACATCAAAATTGGTTTTATTGTTTGGTCATATAAATGAATTGAAGTCGCAATACTTTGATAACAAGATAATATTGATTTTTGTAATTTGAAATTTGCCTTCAATGACTTCCTATATAGTTCTTCTTTCCCATACTGAAAAAGGCCACTAGAAGAACAAAATTCTCCTAGATATTTACAGGTATTTAATATATCTTCATTATCAAATCGTACAATCTCCCTAAAAAATTTACCAGGCCTATTAAAAATTAAAATCTTTGTTTTAGATAAATTTACATCTAGACACCAGTGAGTACAATAACAATGCAATTTATCAAGTCGGTTTTGAAGACCTTGTTTACTATTTGACAACAAAACAATGTCATCAGCGTACATTAGACAATCAAACTCTTTCATTATTTATATCAACAGGATCTGGGCTTGATACTTACTAAAATAGCAAATCTTTTATAAAAAGCTTGAATAAATCGGGGATTAAAACATCCCCTTGTCTTACTCTTACAATTGGGTTAATATTACCAATTTTAACACAAATTTCATATCTTTCTATACATATATTTCAGAATATTATAAAATTTCCCTGAAATATGATTTTTTAATAATTTGTATTTGATACTAGAATGTACAACTTGTAAATAAATCTCGAATCAAAGTTTGGACCGAAACTTCAAAATTTTCTACACTAAGGGACCGATATCTATAAAAAATTTTTAATGGTCGTATGAGACGAAATTTTTTTGAAACCTTGAATAATGAGGTGGTCACAGAGATAACTATTTTAGGATATCATAATCGCTTCAGAAACAATTAAGAAATTAAACTAGAGGCTCAGAAACTGAGCCGGAATTGCTCACCTGACAAAATGTTTGCAGCAGGGATGAACTGATGTTTCACCTATAGGATCATGTGTTAAAAATATGTTCTGTGCTGGTGGTCTTGTTCCTTGTCAGATCAAAACAAAATAAGCAATGTTAGCTTGGCTGAATTTGCTTCAGTAGTTTCAGTGCATATGACGAAAACGATGTTGACTTATAGGGGTACCATCTTAAACGAAGTTCTGTGCTTGGAGCCATTCTTTGTAAGGGACCTTCCGTACATCATTGCAGTACAGTTTAGTTATTTTTGCTTCAATATTCTCAGAGCAGATGTTGAAAATGATGTTTTTTTACGTAGGGTCCGCGAACAAAATCTGTAATCTTTGTGAAAGACCTTCTATACATCATTCCTGTAAAGTTTGGTTGAATTTGTTTCAGCGAATTCAGAGGAGAAGATGAAAATGTGAATTTCCCGTAGGGCCAATGTTTAACTATGTTCCGTGCTAGCGGCCATGTTTTTGGTCAAATCGGAACGAAATGTGCAGTCTTTGTAAAGGACCTTTTATACATAATTTCAGTACAGTTTAGTTAAATTTACTTCAATAGTTTCAGAGCAGATGTTGAAAATGATGTTTGCTCATAGGGTCCAATGTTAAAACTAAGATCCACGCTGGCGGTCATGTTTTTTTATCTGTGCAATCTTTGTGAAGGATCTTCAATACATCATTCCTGTAAAGTTTGGTTGAATTTGCTTTAGCGGTTTCAGAGGAGAAGATGAAAATGCGAATTTCTCATAGAGCCACTGATAAATTATGTTCCATGCTAGCGGCCATGTTTTTTTTCCAATCGGAACGAAATTTGCAATCTTTTTAAAGGACTTTCCATAGATTATTTCAGTACAGTTTAGTTAAAATTTGCTTCAATCGTTTCAGAACAGATGTTGAAAATGATTATTTTCCCATAGGGTTCAATTTGAAAACTAAGATCAGCGCTGGCGGCCTTGTTCTTTTATCGAATTGGAACGAAATGTGCAATCTTTGTGAAGGACCTTCCATACATCATTCCTGTAAAGTTTGAAGGTTGAATTTGCTTTAGCGGTTTCAGAGGAGAAGATGAAAATGTGAATTTCCCATAGGGCAAATGTTAAACTATGTTCCGTGTCGGCAGCCATCGGAACGAAATTTGCAATCTTTGTAAAGGACCTTCTATACATCATTTCAGTACAGTTTAATAGTTTCAGAGCAGATGTTGGAATTGATCTTTTGCCCATAGGGTCCAACGTTAAAACTAAAATCCGCGCTGGCGGCCATGTTTTTTATTGAATCGGAACGAAATGTGCATCTTTGTGAAGGACCTTCCATACATCATAGCTGTAAAGTTTGGTTGAATTTGCTTCAGCGGTTTTAGAGGAGGAGATGAAAATGTGAAAAATTGACGCTGGACGACGGACGACAGACGACGGACGCAAAGTGATAGCAATAGCTCACACTTACCCTTTGGGTCATGTGAGCTAAAAATGAAGAAATTTGTCCATATTTAGCTATTTGGGTATTTTTTGGACCAAATAAATTGGCCTCAACCGTCGATCCAGTGTTTCTCATTGTTATTGTGGTCACATATACTCGCTCATTTTTTTCTTTTGGATCAGAGGGTAAGGCACATATTATATAGAATCCATTTTCATGTAAAAATGGGCAGAATGATCATTTCATCAATACAAACCAATTTTGTTGTAAATGTTTTTGATCATGAAAATATAATCGTATTCTTGAATTTTGACGGAAATAATATCCATTTAAGACCAATTTCCAGCCATCGTGAAGTTTATCCTTTCATACGAAGTACTGTTTTTTAGGCAAATTATTGAAAAAAATAGCCTACACGCATTGAAAAACTAAGCTTTTTTTTGAAAACTTCACGATCAACATTATTTCAAATAATAATAATATGCACCTGAGGGCTGATGGCATAATAATCAATAAAGGATTATGGAGTAAATGCACATGAGACAAAGGCTCTACAAATATATGTATAACAAAGCAAAAGAAAAACATTTTTTATTGTTGTTCTTCATCTTTAAGTCACCATTAGGCCTTCAACAATGAGCCAAGAACCAAGAACCAAGAATCAAAAGAACAAAGTGAATTTTATCCAGATTCTGAAAAAAAAACATATTGTTCTCTTATACTTGAAATGGGAAATGTAAAGTAACGCTTAACAATATACCGGTAGTGTAATATTAACAAGAGAGAAACAAAATGCGCACTGATAGGATTTTAGGACCTGTGGATGATGAAAAGAAAGCATTTGTATTTTATCTTATGAAAAACTTATTGGATTACCAGTACATCTGCATACTTGATCTATTTAAAACCAATAGTATCACTATCAGTTTTTTGTTCTCATTGGCACTACAACTCTCGGAGGCACTGGTATCTATGACACGAAACTAGAGCTGTTTTGCATTAATAAATAGATAAATTTTCAAAAACAATTACGAAAAATATATACTCAATAATTTCGAAATTTACAGATAAGCAATGTTTCGTTATGTATACAGTAAGTAAAACTTTAACGGTAAAACAACAAAAATAGATAATCTTACCAGTATAAAGATATAACTTGTATGACTAAAGTCAGAAAACAACTAAACTATAAAGATATGCACTAAAATCCATATTCAGCTTCACAACAGATGTTCAATAATTTATGAACGGGTGCAATTCGGATATCTCACTTATGATACAAATATTAACACCACAACATGTAAACTGACAAACTTTGATTATGTTTTATTGACAGATCTTAAATATCTCGTGTTGTGAGCTCAACATGAAAGTGTAATATTCATACCAACATATAACCTGTTTTGTCGGTAAAAGGTTAAAGAGATATCTGTAACTGTCACAGAAGACTTTCTTTGTCAGTAAAACTGACATTTAGAGGTAGAAGAAATATCTAGATGCTATGTCAGTATAAACAAAAACATAGGTAATCAATGATTACAGAGTTAGCCTCGTTATGGCACTTTGTCACAGTTACAAAATCTTGACTGGATGTTGACATCACATCTGCATGCCTAAGCAAGGTTACATGATCCTACCATGTATAGTGACTGAGATCTGAACTTGCCTAAAAACTTGGATGTAAATCAATCAAGCGGAAAATATAGGTCAAAGTGACCTAATTTTTTCTGGATGCTGATCTACCATCAGAGTTATATGCATATGCCAGGTTACATGATTGTACCATGTATAGTGACTAAGATCTGAACTCGTCAGAAAACTTGAATGTAAATCAGTCAAGCGTAAAATATAGGTCAAAGTGTCCTAATTTTGCCTGGATGCTGATTCACCATCAGATTTGCATAAATATGCAAGGTTGCATGATCCTACCATGTATAGTGACTAAGATCTGAACTCGTCCGAAAACTTGAATGTAAATCAATCAAGCGTAAAATATAGGTCAAAGTGACCTAATTTTGCCTGGATGCTGACCTTCCATCAGAGATGCATGTATATGCAAGGTTACATGATCCTACCATGTATAGTGACTGAGATCTGAACTCGGACGTAAACTTGAATGTTAGTCGTTCAAGCGGAAAATATAGGTCAAAGTGACCTAATTTTGCCTGGATGCTGACCTACCATCAGAGATGCATACATATGCAAGGTTACATGATCCTACCATGTATAGTGACTGAGATCTGAACTCGGACGCAAACTTGAATGTAAGTCCTTCAAGCGGAAAATATAGGTCATAGTGACCTAATTTTGCCTGGATGCTTACTTACCATCAGAGATGCATGCATATGCAAGGTTACATGATCCTACCATGTATAGTGACTGAGATCTGAACTCGGACGAAAACTTGAATGTACGTCATTCAAGCGGAAAATATAGGTAAATGTGACCTAATTTTGCCTGGATGCTGACCTACCATCAGAGATGCATGCATATGCAAGGTTACATGATCCTACCATTTATAGTGACTGAGATCTGAACTTGGACGTAAANTGTATAGTGACTGAGATCTGAACTCGGACGTAAACTTGAATGTAAGTCGTTCAAGCGGAAAATATAGGTCAGAGAGACCCAATTTTCTTGGAGGCTGTGAGATAGCCCAAGATGCACCTGCATACAAAGTTTGATGATCCTACCATGCATAGTTGCTGAGATATATGCCCAAATGCGGACGCGGACGCCGGGGGTACTCCAATAGTCCCCCTCGACTTGGTTGAGGCGAACTAAAAATACGAAGTTACTGTTAATTTAGTTTCTGCAAATGCGCATTTTGACAACTAATGTTATGTAAGTTGAACTGGCATTAAGAGATAAAAGAAATATGTATAAATATCGTAGAAGATGTTATGTTGGTAGAACTGACAGTTAGAGGTGTAAGAAATATCTACAACTGTCATAGAAGATGTTGTGTCAGTAGAACTGATATTAAGAGGTGTAAAAAATATCTATAACTGTCATAGAAGATGTTGTGTCAGTAGGACTGACATCTTGAGGTGTAAGAAATATCTATAACCGTCATAGAAGATGTTGTGTCAGTAGGACTGACATTTTGAGGTGTAAGAAATATCTATAACTGTCATAGAAGATGTTGTGTCAGTTGGACTGATATTTAGAGGTGTAAGAAATATCTATAACTGTCATAGAAGATGTTGTGTCAGTTGGACTGATATTAAGAGGTGGAAGAAATATCTATAACTGTCATAGAAGATGTTATGCCAGTAGAACTGACAGTTAGAGGTGGTAGAAATATCTATATAATTGTCCTAGAATATGTTGTGTCAGTGGAACTGACATTTAGAGGCGGAAAAAATATGTATTACTGTCATAGAAGATGTTATGTCAGTAGGATAGACATTTACAGGTGGGAGAATTATCTATAACTGTCACAGAAGATGTTATGTCAGTAGAACTGACAGTTGGAGTTCACAGGTAGAGCTGTAAGAAATATCTATTACTGTCATAGTACGTGTAATGTCTGTAGCATTGACATTTACAGGTGGGAGAATTATCTATAACTGTCACAGTAGATGTTATGTCAGTAGAACTGACAGTTAGAGTTCACTGGTAGAGCTGTAAGAAATATCTATTACTGTCATAGAGGGTGTAATGTCTGTAGCACTGACATTTAAAGGTGGGAGAATTATCTATAACTGTCACAGAAGATGTTATGTCAGTAGAACTGACAGTTAGAGTTCACTGGTAGAAATATCTAATACTGTCATAGAATATGTTATGTCAGTAGAATCGACAGTTAGAGGTAGAATAAATAGCTATAACTGAAAGAAGGTGTTTGTCAGTGAAACCGACACGTGGGCGTGGAGGAACTATCTATAGCTGCCATAAAAGATCTTTTGTCATAAAAACTTACATTTAGAGGTAAAGAAAATATCTATAACTTTCATAGAAGAACTGACTTTTTGAGTTGACAAAAGGTATCTCTAAGTATCATAGAAGAAGCTATGTCAGTATGTTTAACAAAATACCAAAGTTACTGTTAAATTTTGTTTCTGAATTTGAGCATTTCGACAATTAATGTATGACATCTAGAGGTAAAGGATCTATAACTATCATTGAAGATGTTATGTAAGTAGAACTGACTTAGAGAGATAAAAGAAATATCTATAATCACGGAAGATTTTATTTCTGTAGAATTGACATTTAGAGGCAGAAGAAATATATATCATTGTCTAAGAAAATGTTTTCGTCAGAAAAACTTACATTAAGGGGTAAAAGATAGATCTATAACTGTGATAGAAGATGTTTTGTCAGCAGGACTGACATTTATAGCTGCAAGAAATATCTATTACTGTCATAGAAGGTGTAATGTCTGTAGCACTGACATTTACAGGTGGGAAAATTATCTATAACTGTCACAGAAGATGTTATGTCAGTAGAACTGACAATTAGAGTTCACTGGTAGAGCTGTAAGAAATGTCTATTACTGTCATAGTACGTGTAATGTCTGTAGCACTGACATTTACAGGTGGGGGAATTATCTATAACTGTCACAGTAGATGCTTTGTCAGTAGAACTGACAGTTAGAGTTCACTGGTAGAAATATCTATTACTGTCATAGAATATGTTATGTCAGTAGAACCGACAGTTAGAGGTAAAATAAATAGCTATAATAAATAAATAGCTATAACTCATAGAAGATGTTTATCAGTAAAACCGTCACGTGGGCGTGGAGGAATTATCTATAACTGCCATAAAAGATCTTTTGTCATAAAAACTTACATTTAGAGGTAAAGAAAATATCTATAACTTTCATAGAAGAACTGACTTTTAGAGGTGACAAAGAAGAAGCTATGTCAGTATGTTTAACAAAATACCAAAGTTACTGTTAAATTTTGTTTCTGCATTTGAGCATTTCGACAATTAATGTATGACATCTAGAGGTAAAGGAAATATCTATAACTATCATTGAAGATGTCATGTCAGTAGAACTGACTTAAAGAAATAAAAGAAATATCTGTTACTATTACAGATTTTGACATTTGGAGGTGGAAAAATATGTATAACTGTCATAGAAGATATTGTGTCAGTAGAACTGATATTTAGAGTTGGAAAAATATGTATAACTGTCGTAGAAGATGTTTTGTCAGTAGAACTGACATTTAGAGTTGGAAAAATATGTATAACTGTCATAGAAGATGTTTTGTCAGAAGAACTGATATTAAGAGGTGGAAGAAAAATCTATAACTGTCATAGAAGATGTTTTATCAGTAGAACTGACATGTAGAGGTGGAGGAAATATCTATAAGTGTCATTAAAGATGTTATGTCAGAAAAACTGACATTTAGATGTGGAAGAAATATTTACCACTGTCATAGAAGACGTTATGTCACTAACAGATGGAAGAAATATCTATAACTGTCATAGAAGATGTTTTGTCAGTAGAACTGACGTTAAAAGAGGTGGAAGAAATATCTATAACTGTCATAAAAGATGTTTTGTCAGTAGAACTGACATTTAGAGGTTGAAGATATATCAATACTGTTTAAGAAGATGTTTTGCCAGTAGAATTGACATTTAGAGGTGGAAAACATATCTATAACTGTCATAGAAGATGTTTTGTAAGTAGGACTGACATTTAGAGGTGAGGGAAATATCTATGTTTTAGAAGATGTTTTTTCAGTGGCACTGACCTTTAGAGGTAGAAGAAATAGCCATTACTGTCATAGAAGATGTTATGTCAGTAGAACAGGTGGAAGAAATATCTATAACTGTCATAGAAGATATTGTGTCTATTGAACTGACATTAAGAGGTAGGAGAAAAATATGTATAACTGTCGTAGAAGATGT
Source organism: Modiolus philippinarum (assembly GCA_002080025.1). NCBI lineage: Eukaryota > Metazoa > Mollusca > Bivalvia > Mytilida > Modiolidae > Modiolus > Modiolus philippinarum. Next base: position 47,476 of record MJUU01057299.1, on the reverse strand, counting down.
TTTGTCAGTAGAACTGACATTTAGAGGTAGAAGAAATATTTATAATTGTCATAGAAGATGTTGTGTCAGTAGAACCGATATTAAGAGGTGGACAAAAGATCTATAACTGTCATAGAAGATGTTGTGTCAGTAGGACTGATATTAAGAGGTGGACGAAAGATATATAACTGTCGTAAAAATGTTGTGCGAGTAGAAGTGATATTAAGAGGTGGAAGAAGTATCTATAACTGTCATTGAAGATATTGTGTCAGTAGAACTGACGTTTAGAGATGGAAGAAACATCTATAACTGTCATAGAAGATGTTGTGTCAGTAAAACTGACGTTTAGAGGTGGAAGAAATATCTATGACTGTCATAGAAGATATTGTGTCAGTAGAACTGAAGTTTAGAGGTGGAAGAAACATCTTTTACTATCATAGAGGATGTTTTGTCAGTATAACGGATATTAAGAGGTAAAGTTAATATCTATAGCTCAGCAGTCAGTTTCACTCACCTGGCCCCTGTCTGAAACAGATAGTAGTTTCAGAGATCTGAATGCATTCCAACAGGATCCAATGTTAAACTTTGTTCCCCGCTAATTGAACTAGTATTCTAAACTATGTTCCTTACTTGAGGAAAAAACTTGTAAGGTACCAAAAAAGACTATTGTGACTCATTTTGTTTCTTATTTGACTAAAAGTTTCTGAGAAGATCTTTGAATTATTTTCTATAGGGCCCATTGGTTAAATAATTTCTTTACTAACAACCATCTTGGATTAGGTACAGACCTCCCAGATATCTCTTTGGAAGGGACCACCAAAGAACAATTGTCCTTACATCTTGTTCTAAATGACCAAGTTGCATCTGAGAAGATCTTTGACATAACGTCCAATGTAAAACTGTGTTCCCCACTTGGAGGCATCTTGGATGAGATATGGATCTGCATTATACCTTTTTTGGCAGAGACCATCAAAGGACCATTGTCAGTAAGTTTGGTTCTAAATGAACAAGTAGTACTAGTTTTTATGTTGGATATTTTTGTTAAAAATGTTCTCTTCTGGTGGCAATCTTGGATAATGTTAGATCCTACCGGATATCATTTTTTGAAAAGACCACCATTGGAAAGACCACCTATGGACCATTGTGATTAAATTGGGTTCTAATTAAACTAGTAGTTTCTGAGGAGCAGATCTTTGAATGCTTTTTCCTTAAGGTCCAATGTTAAACAATGTTACTTGCTGGCATCCATCTTGGATGAGGTTGGGACCTGCAAAGCTTTCTGGGGGGGGGGGGGGCCTTCCAAGAACCATTGTCACTAAGTTTGGTTCTAATTTTCTAATTGAAACAGTAGCTTCTGGAAAGATCTTTGAATGTGTTTTCCACAGGGTCCATTGTTAAACTATATCCCCAACTGGCGACTTTGATGAGATGCATTCTTGTCGGACTTAATGTTTTAACCACCCAAGGACCATTGTGACCAAGTTTGGTTCCAATTTGCCCAGTTGTTTTAGTGAAGAAGATCTTTGAATGAAAAGTCAACAACAACATACCCGAGTAATGGCAAATGTTCACTATGACTATAGCATAGTCAGCTTTAGAATTGTCCCTTTTATATGAGTGAACTGATAATTTATTTACATGTTATTTATCTCATTTTGGGAAACGGATTAAGATAAGACTTGTACTTGTTTCCGAATCCCCTTAATTGATTTAGTATTGAAATTGTTCTAGTTTATATTGTATAATGCATATTATTTATCAATTAATAAAATATGTTTACATTAAATTGTCCCTTACTAAGAAACCATTCAACACCTTTTAGCATATAACTTTCTTATAATTAAAACTTCTAGTGAAGGTTGACACCGAGTGCTGACGAGGCCTAAAGTCCATCCTTTCAGCCAAGTGAGCTTACAAGAAATCACTCCTTCGCTTCTTTATAAAGTTTAAACACATTTGTTGAGATATGTCAATACTGGGTAAATAATATCATAATTTTCACAGCTTTCAAGTATTGGTCTAAAATTCCTTCACAAATTGTAAATGACATGGGATAATAACAATAAAGCATTTAAATATCAAATACATTTTTACTGAGACATTATCAAAAAAATATTTGCTAAATAATACAAAATAAAACATATCAAATATGTATCACAGACAAAGTGGTGTTCTTACATAAAGAAAAAGTTCTATAAATAACTTCTGAATTTATAAATAAAATACCTCGTAAAGTACAATATTCTGAACATTATAATAAAAAATATATTATTTTTAGGATATAATTAGTGAAAAATGTTTGGCTCATTTGCTATGACATGATATTTTGCAAACATCTAATTGACTCGATGTTTCTTTTTATATCACATAACATGCTATATTTAGTAACAAAAGGTTTACATGTTTATAATGTGAACAAGACAAAATAATTGTTCCTGTATTCAGATTTGATTTTATTTGTGTTTTAAAGTGGAAATCCACTTTTAGAAATCTAAATTTTACTGTGATGATTTTTTAATATACTGTTTATATAAAAGTGACATTTGTTTCCAATTTAAACTGTATACACAAAATCGTTTGGTGTATTGGCACATTGGGTTGGTGTTTGAAATAATGATTTTTTTGCTATGGGTACTTTCTTCCCGTTTCAGAGACAATTATGTAAAAATCCTTGATAATACAGCTGTAAATCAGTTTCACATGTATAATGAAAAAATAAAATAAAATAAAGGCATGCCCCTCATTCATGCAAAAATTGTGTCTGCGAGACAACACATCTTTGATATAAGAAGCAAATGATTCAAACAGACAGCAGAAAATGGGTAAACATGAGTATAAAAATATGCCTTTTAATATCTTTCACGAGGGCTTAATTCAATTAAGACAGATTTTCTGTTATAACAAAGACAATTCTGATTGCAAATCAACCAGACCATTCATACTGAAATTTATGTTGTGTTCAGATGTACATTTAATGCGCATCGAATACGTATTACGTGTGAACGCAACGTTACCGACACGTTTTTGAGTAAAACAAAAATTAATACGTATGAGTTTAATAAGCAACGAATGCGAATCAAATCAAATTACGTGTGAATGCAGCATTACATACTACATTGTATATAAAAATTGGATGAATTGTAAATCACTAGATGAACCTGCCCAATTCATGGAATAAACAAAGATTCACATTTTCAATATAATTTTACAGACTCCAGTTATAAATCAATTTATTTATTTATTTACTGGGAACAAGCAACAATTTAGCAGATTTTTAATGTAAACCCGTCACAAGTTTCTTACTATTATGTAGTTGTTCCAGTTAATGACCCGCGTTGTTATGAAAATACTTTTGTCGTTTCATGAAGAAAAATATCAGTGTTAGCAAAAATTAAACAAGAAGTTCACCTTGAATTAGCTATTCCAAGACCCTTTACCAAATATAAGCCTTGACAATAAATGCAAGTATTTATCACGCACACGTATAAGCTATGACAAAACCACAATGTCATATGCAAAGCAATTTATTTACAACTTTCAGTACAAATGTGCTTCCATTTCATGGTAGGAGATACAATCCCATTAACTGTCTTTTAAGTTTGAAAATACCCTATCTGTTGAATGAGAAACACCAAACAAGAGGGTGTTGAAATGTAAATCACACACGAAAGAAAAAAAATGAGTGGGAAAAGGCCTTTTTTCCTGACTATACTCATAAGTGAACATTTTATTGTTTCATTTTAGCAAAAAGCGAGTGGTCTACATTGAATTGTTTAACATAATAAATACAAAATTCCGAAATAACTGTTAATTTAGATATGATGTCCAAAAATGAAACCAACATGCTCACTTTGAAACAAATTCCGTTGAAAATGACATTGCCTAAATGACGCACATTTTAGAGATGAATAATTTTGTTTAACATGATTTCATTTTATATGAAATAAAGAAGAGTAAGACTGGTCAATTATTGAAGTATATGATAAATAGTTTATGATATGGCATTTTTCATATCATATCCCATATCATCCCTCGACCCATATTAGCCCTCTGGCCTTAGGCCCTCAGGCTAATATGAATGTCTCGGGATGATTAACCCTAATAATTCAGTTGTTATATTCCACTCACTACGATCGCTCCATTAACGCCTGAATGCATACACCTGGGAAATCCTTCAACCGGATGTATTGATTGGGCTATGAATCATGGGTATTTAATTAATAAATAATATTTTTTGTCCTTTTCGTTGCCGAAATGCAGCACAAGAAATGCGTATTTTCCATTTAAGATTATTCAGATAAATTGGTTTGCAGTTTATCAAATTTTAACAAATATTTTGTCTCCATACTAAACATTGCATCGTGAATTTCTATGTTTGTAAACAAAAGACATGTGCTAATGCGCAGACTCACGAATTTGAAGCTTTCTGATTGTTCACCTATTTCAGAGAGCAGCTGAAGAATTTTAAACATGTGACGAGTTCAAGCCCTCGAGAGGTGATCAGCAGCTAGGGGGCACAGAATTATTTGAGTTATGGGATGATATGAGATATGATATGAAAAATGTTATATAATAATCTCTATATATTAATGCATCAAGATAAATATGGGGAGAGTTAAAGTTCGTCATCAATTCTTTGTGTAGATATTGCTGCATCCAATATTGTCCAACCATTCAAGAACAAAAAAAAAATGATGGCCGAAATATATCATTTTTTCTATTTTGTTCAAATATATAATATTTTACGACAATGAAAAAGCTGGATAGTCCAGCAAAATCTTAATCACTCAAAAATTTTTTTTTCTGTTTTAATTCACTTCTATGACTTTACTTTGACAGTGTGCATCGCCTAGGATGTTTTTAATTATATACATGGCCCTATTTTTTAATGGAATGTCTGATTCTAATGACACATTGTTTTTATGTTTGAAAATGTTCGCAAAATGAAAAAATCTTATTTTGGCAAAATGTGAACAAAATGTACCCAGAAGGAAGCATACATTTACCAACATGTGATCTGTGGACTAATTTGATAGCCACATTGTACAAATAAGTAGCTTTTTTCGCTTTATCTATTATCATTGAAGTATATCAAATCATTTTCACAATATGTTTTAAGTGAATATCCCTACCACGTGTGCAACATATATGTGCAGCCTCAAACCCCTAAGCTAACTTCAAGGTCATTTATATCTCTCAAATGCCATGACGTTTTTTTTAAATTTTTATCTTAGTTTTCCTAAAATTGTGGGATATGGAAAACAACATTTTGTTTTTTTTACCATATTGGAGAAAAAAGTCATAAAAATGATTAAATATCACAAAAAACAGAAAACTAAATAAAAACAAAACAAAAATTACAAAAATGGAGATAATATAAGATTTAAAAAAAAAATTAGGCTAAATATTTACTGAGTTCTTTCTTTTATGTAAGTGATTACTTGCCTAAATATGACACACACACACTAATAAATTATAAACAAAAAAAAAGTAATGGCCTAATTTTAAGCTGCTGCAAGTCATCCTAACAAAACCTAATAATTTACAGATCTCTGAATTTAGAACACTTATTATGACAAAACAATCATATTAGTTCTTCTGTATCATCCTCTGAATCTGATTGGTTAATTTCTCCTAGAAGTTCCCTCCTCATTTCTTCGATTTCTTCGTTCGTTTCAGGAATATTTAAATCCGGTAAAATAAATTCGTCTTCATTGTCATTAGGATTTTCCAGTTTACCCGACATATGAAATGCTATTTCAGCCTCTTTTTGAGTTATAGGGGCACTAGATCGTCTTTGTTTTAATGATTGTACTGACTTTTCCTCCTCTGTGAAAATATCACCTGGAGCCAAACTGACTTCTGCTTTGTGTTTGGATTTCAACATGTTCTGAAAAACGAAAGAAAAGGATTAAGAAAATGGATAACATGTAATGTACATGGTCCACTGACTGAAAAGACATTTCATTACAATACCAGTAACCAATATTTGTTCTAAACAGAGATTCCAACCTCATTAAACTACATGCAAATTTTTTCCTGTAATTTTAGACCATTTTCAGTAATTTAAAGTCAATGTAAAAACACAGCATTCAACTTTTATAAAAATATTTCTGACATGGCTTGTGATATGTTTATTTTTTATGCCCTCTGTTTTAAGGCCATGAGGGCATTAAATTTGAGCTTAGTCTGTTTATACGGACATTCGAGCATTTTCATCACAGATTCTCAGCTTGTGTATGCAGTAATGATTTGCTATTTGGTCAAAAGCTTTGGTATGATGAGTTGTTCCCTGTCTCCTCTTTGGAAATCTTTCACCCATCTACTTCCTGTTTGCCAATAACTCTGATTTGTCCATTATAGCCATTTGTGGAAGCATCAATGTCTGATGGACACATTTTCTTTTATTTTAATGATGTTTTGGCACAGTCTTGCATGGAAAACATTGGGAACAATGTACCAATGAGTCATAAGAAAGACTTATGCCAAATTGCTTTATGAGTGACACCATGATATTGAAATTAAAGCACAAAATAATTTTTTCTGGCCCAAAAACATCACATTACCCAAACAATGAAATCTCTACAACTGAATACTGTTGTTGCATAATTTCACTGTCAAATCATAAAAATTATGGCTAAACATTTGTCAAAACAACACTAATAAGTTCTTAAGGAAAACCTTTTTAAAGATAAGGATATCTTAACCATGTGTCAGAAATTCTGTCTTTTCCTGAGTAAAACTAGAGTAAAGATGTAGAATTTCTGACACAAGTGGAAGATAATCTGATCTTTAATTTATGGAATATATCAGCCTTTTCCATAAAATACACTTACATGCATAACTTCTTTAGCAGACGACACCCTAACAACCCTTTCCATGTCGGCAGACACTTTTTGATCATATAATTCTCCACATTTCTTTACATATAATCTCCTGTAAAATATAGCAAACATGTCATTTTTACCATTCATTTGTTTTCATTACTTTTCTCTCACCCGTTACCACTAACCCCTTGCAGCATCTCAGTTGCCAATCACATTTGAGAATTCTCAGTAAAATGCAAACTTTTGTTACAATTGAAAAATAATAAATATCAATTTCATGCCCAAAGAAGTCAAAATAATCAACGGTCATTGTTACAAACTGGTTAATGTAGATGCACGTGTATTTTTGGTGACACCATGTTACTAAGCTAAGGTGTTGGCATCAGTTCCACTGACTAAGCTAAACATGGTCATAGCACTTGATCTACATTTAAAATTTGATTCTATTTCTTCAGCTTTTTTTTTATAGTGAAGTTATACAATAAAATATATTTGCCATAGCTGGCCAAATTAAAAACGGAAGTTATTGAGAATCACAGGAACCAGTGATTTACTTTCTTGGTCATAGATGACTTTCCTGTTTCTTTTTATGAATGAATTGCGCCGGTTGACCTGGGGTCAATCAGCGCAAATTGCATCACTAAACATTGTGACGTTGAAAAATCTATATTGTGAAGTCAATATTAACGGGAAAATTCATGAGCTGGAAAGTCGACTATTGGATATGTTTATTTAAACAAATCTAAGCTGTACATTTGGGGTTATCAGACTTTTAGAGTGTGTCTGATTTTTAAACTATATCTTACATTCATGATTAGTAGATTGTTTATTTGTTTCACCTTTTTGCACTAATCTAAGTTCTACATTCTTGATCATTTGAGTGTTATTTGGTCTTAATATTTTCATACTAACCTAAGTTCTACATTCTTGGTCATTAAACTGTTTATTTGGTCTTTATATTTGTCATCAACTTGCTGTACCTTTTGTTCAAACTGATCTTCAAATGATAATAGCTTCACTTTCTGAAAAATAAATCAAATGATTTAAATTCAAAACTTAGAAATTACAATAGTGATTCTATTGTAAACTTGAAGTTGCACTCCTTGTTGTAAAAAGCATATCCCACTTGTACCAAATTCGCAAAGTTCTGTCGGATAGGAAGTTGATATCATAAAGCTCGTTATAAAAATAGCAAACAAAAAAACCCTCTTTTTACTCTACAAATTTTTACATATTAAAGCATTCATAAAAAATACAGTCAAACCTGTCTCATGTGACCTTCCAAGTGAAACTCAAAATAAGGTCACATAAGACAGGCGGTCTTTTAATACAGGTTCAATTTACAAAGAAAGCACTATGAAGGGATATTAAGATTAGGGTCATATAAGACAGGTTTTTGCTTAATAATGGTAGTTGATAAGGCAGGTTTGACTGTATGTGATATTCAACAAAATATAGTGCAACAAATGTTATATGGTCCATAAATTTTGTTTGTCTCATTACTTTCATATCTCTTTGGCAACAGATTTTAAAACTTACTGTATCAGCTAAATCTCTAGTGGTTGTAGTTAACAGTTTACATGTCTCATTATAACTGTTCCTAACTTCCTCTAACTCTGCTTTCACTTCCTAAAATATATAATAAATAAAGTCAATAGGTTTGTTTTTTTTTCACAAAGAAGTAAGACAAAATGAAAAGTAAGTCAAATTATCTCCCCTTCATGGTATCAGACAATGCTTATATTCCTTCATGCACATCTGCATAGAGTGACATTACCTTGTGTTAATGTGTAAATTTGAACTCACTCCCAAAACAGTTGATGTTATTTCTGACATTTATTAAAATTTTCTTTCATGTCACAATAAAAAAATTCTGATTAGGACTTAAAATTGAAATACCCATTTTTGCTAATCCTACTTCCCCAAATAAAATTAAAGCAATTTTTAAAAGCACTGTAGTAAAATGGAATGCCTTTCCTATTCAAATCAATTACATTCTTCAGAAAAAAAAATTACCCACTTCCTCCATTTTTAGAGCATATTAGCAGGAACACATGTTATCATTTTTTTGTCTATAAACAGAGAAAACAAGGGACATATGTAAGAGATTCTACAACCCTAAAAATATCAAATTTTAAAATTTCTTTCTTAGGATTTATCAGAAGTCAAAAGTTGGAAAACATTGCAAAATTATCAATATCAAAACACCACCATTTGTGAAAGGAGAAACACCTTCACTTGTCTCCCTGTACAAAGTTAGTTATATATAGTAAAAAGGGAGATAATTTTAATTTAAATATCAAAAGAAGGTATTGATTTATCTCCACTTTGAACCATACAAAACTAACTTGGCACAGGGAGATAACCGACCGATGTTTCTTATTGTGAGTACTTTAACACCAAAGTCCTACCCAGCAATGTCAAATAAACTGGCAATTTCTGGTTTCTTTTTGGTTGCTATAAAATTTTATGTGCCAACGGACCATTTTTATGCCCAACCTATGATAGAAGGGGGCATATAGTGTTTGGGTTGTCCGTCCGTCCGTCCGTCCGTCCGTCCGTCCGTTCGTCCGTCCCAAGCTAGGTTTACCTACAGGTTGAAGTTTTTTTTCTGTGAAGGATATATGCTATTATCATGAAACTTTATATAAATACACATTAGCGTCTAATTAAACAAAAATCATAATAAAATTTTACCCATGTTACCAACTTCATGCTTCACTGATCACGGGAAAAAATTGGGATAGTATGAGGTTTACCCACAGGTTGAAGTTTTTTTTTTCTGTGAAGGATGTATGCTATTATCATTAAACTTTATATAAATACACATTAGCATCTAATTAAACAAAAATCATAATAAAACTTCACCCATGCAATCAACTTCATGCTTCACTGATCACGTGGAAAAAGCGTGATAGTATGAGGTTTACCCACAGATTGAAGTTTTTTCTGTGAAGGATCTATGCTATTATCATTTTACTTTACATAAATACACATTAGCATCTAATTAAACAAAAATCATAATAAAAATTTATCCATGCTACCAACTTCATGCTTCAGTGATCATTGAAAAAAGGGGTGTATGTATGAGGTTTAACCTCAGTTTGAAGTTTTTTCTCTGTGAAGGATGTATGCTATTATCATTACACTTTATAAGGATACTCATTACGATATAAATAAATAAAAGATATTATAAATGTAACCAACTTCATGCTTCACTGGTCATGGAAAAGGGGGGATAGTTTAAGGTTGATCTTCTGTGAAGGATGTATGCTATTATCATTGAATTTTATTAAATACCTATTAGTC
>MJUU01057299.1:22982-37231 GCA_002080025.1 Modiolus philippinarum | reverse complement strand
AAAAAAAAGTCTTTCCAAGTTATGTACTCATGAAAGAGAAAAGATAACTTTGTATTTCCCTTTCCATTGAATAATATGCCACAATGGTAAACAAAATGACAGAGCAGCCTTTTTGTAATATTTTGTATTTACCTTTAACTCTGCTGTAGTCTTTTTCAATCTTTCTAAATCTGCTGCAACATTTGAAAATCTTCTGACTAGAGCCTACAAGGAATGATATGAGATAACTTAATTAAATGTGTGAGGAAACATTGTGTTATATATATACTATTAGTAATTATTTAATGAGTATGGAATTCTCAGCTTGTATTGCATTGAGTGCTAAGCACGAGATACAATACGAGCTGAGAAATCCATCCGAGCAAAACAAATTACTAATAGTATTTTTATCGCTAATTTTGTTATTAATATATACCAGATATATGTTTCTTTTTCTATTGAAATATTTTTTTAGCTTAAACATGTAATTTTTAGTTAAATGTAACGCTTTTTTGATAGGATTATTTTTTTCACGAAACGTCACTCAACGTCATATTAATATGCTGTTGCTAATGTTCCATAGAGATTGACGATAATATGTTCATATCAGCGCAGTGCAGTGATAATAGAATTATCGTCGCTCTGGAACAATTGAAAATCAAGCCAATTGGCGATAATTGTAACTACAGTCAAACTTCGATGGCTCAAAGGCCCAAGGGACCAATGAAAACAGTTGGGAGTTAGAGGGGTGATTGAGCTATCGAGGTCCAACTATATTCATGTTTCAACAAAAAGACCCGAAAAAGAAGTCCAGAAATCCATGGTGTTCGAGCTATTGCAGTTGGAGCCATAAAGTTCAATTGTACAACTCCAAGATAAATTTTTGTGACTTTTTTAAATATAATACTTGGTAACTATAAAAAAACTTATTTTTGCGGCTACTTTATTTCGCATTTTGTCCATCCTGGTGAAGTTCGCGGAGATTTATTTTCGTGATTTTCTATTACTGTTAATGCTATTATAAAAGGATATAAACTATTCACGACGATTTATTTTCACGATATTTTCACGCACACGAAAGTCACGAAAATAAATCGCTGGCGAAAATAAGTTGGTTTACAGTATCTCCTTGATTAAGATGCTTTCATATTTAAACTGTATGAGATAGCACTGTAAATTTTGACCAATGCAAATTACAGGAAATAATCAAAAGTGGAATTGTAGATAACATATAAGAACAGGACTACACAAGATAGGACTAGCCAAAATCTACGAAGTAAGGGAACATTCACATCCATACAGAGATAACAAGTCAATGACTAAAACACTGATCATAACACAGCCTGAAAATTCTAAATTGAAGTGAAAAATAATAGAATAAAAAGATAACAGAAAACACCTACAATGGCTGAAAACACAATCACATGCCACAATGTACCAAGGAACTGCACAAGAAAAAAAAACAAAATAAAAATAAAAGACAAACATTAATAATGATAGGAACTCAAAACAGCCGAACTTAGTTCGTACTGGCACTAGCAAAAGCCAGAGGTAGAGTTAAACAAATTTATGAGTACCCAAACCTCCCCTTTCTCTGTCCTGTTTCCCTAGAATATATCATCAATTTTATTATATATACCAGTAATACTTTTATTGTTTTTCCCCGCCTTGATATCAAAACAATTTCAACACAATTTAACAATGACCAAATAGCTCTATAAACTTTGGATTACATTAAAAATATTTCTCAACATGTGTCCTTAATAATCATGGCTAGATGTTGGCCAATTTTGCATCTACAGCTACATGTATATATTTTAATTGTGGATTCTAAGCTGGATCTCCATCAAAAATTTTGAAAAAAAAAAGTCAAATAACAGTAACATTTATCAATTCACATCTAATACTTCTTTTATGTTCCTTGAATAGATTATGAATACTTTTCTGGTTGACTTTGTGTGTTACTTACGTCTAATTCTTTTTTATGTTCCTTGTGTAGATTATCAATACTTTCTGTGTTACTTACATCTAATTCTTTTTTATGTTCCTAGCGTAGATTATCAATACTTTTCTGATGTTCTTTGTATGTTACTTACGTCTAATTCTTTTTTATGTTCTTTGCGTAGATTATCAATATTTTTCTGGTGTTCTTTTTGTGTTGTTATTCTTTCAGAATTCCTCTCCTGAATCATTTTAGTTCCTGATAAGAAAAACAAAATGTTATGTTTTTTATTCTATTTGTTCAGTTTGGATACCGTATAGCGTGTAATTCTCGCCCGGTTTTAAATTTCTTGTATTTTCACAGATGTACTTAAGTAGCGAAAATAAATTTGCAAATAATTTATGTATTCTTAGGATATATATAGGATCTTTGATAATCTATAACCCACAAAAATAAACCGCTATACAGTACTTTTTTTAGATGATTTAAAAGTATTGCAGGGATGATTTTCCTGACCAAACGAATAAAGCAGAAATTGCCTAACGCTATTTATATAAGAACAGTAATGAACTATTTTGTACTGTCAATAATAGAAATTTGCTAAATAGCAGGAGCAAATCACTACTGGTATTTGAAAGCCTATCCAGAATATGCTAAAAATCATGTCTTCTTTTTACAAATATTTTAATTTTATGTTAATTTGGGCAAATATATAGTACAGTGGTTGGCCTTTTTTTCCTCCACATTTCTCTTACAATTATTCTACTGTGAAAGTTCCCCTTTTAAGAAAGCCATGTCTAATGCACATTCAGCATCTTAGAAAAAAACAAATTTTTCCTCTCGACACAATCAAGTTTTTATTTGTTTACATTTCCTAAAGTAAGTAATAAAACTTTATGATGCTTATGAACGATCGCAAAAAATTTACAAATATACAACTTACACAACCCAATTGACAAATATTATGAGATTCATTTACAATTTTTGAATTTGAAATTATATTTTGCGCAATGAAACAGTTGCAGCCCAATGAATCAATGAATATTAGAAATGTCAACTGTACTAAGGTTACTTTCCACTAGCTTAGCTCTTTGGAAAAAAGCATGGTGGAGTTGACAACTTGGGATAATCAACTCTTCACAAAAACTTAACATGTTCATTGGACCATGAAATTGAGGACACAGAAAAAAACCATATAGCAGACTGTCATGTACTACTCAAGACCAACCTACATACCAAATATCATTGACCTATCCCTTATAGTTACTGAGAAAATGACCTAATCACAAAAACCTAACATGGAAGTTTACGCCGCTGCTGTTGCCAACGCCATACTTTGTATGCATATGTCTAGTTTTCCGCACTTTTCGTCGTGGGCGAGACAAAAAATAGAAACTTACTAAGTTCATGAATTGCGCCTTGAACCTTTTCTTCTGCCTGCAGGGTCATATCATGTTCTCTTTTCTTCCACTTCTCATCCTGATCCAGGTGTACTGTGGTTTTATAAGAGGCAAATGATCCTTGTAGGAATTCTATCTCTTTTCTCATTTTTTCTAAAAAAATATAACGTCATGACAAAGGCTCTTTACAAAAATGATCAATAACAGATTTATTTTCATAAGTATTTAAGTATTTAAGTGCAATTGCATTAACATCATAATTTCATCCAATCCACTGTTAGGCCACTACATGTTAAAAGTTATTCATGGAATTTGTCTTCGGCTATACAACAACTAAAATGTTGTTTTTTATTTGTAATTTGAATTTCTTTTCAGTTGCATTGTCTGGTAATGTCAGTATCACTGAACAGGTAGTGGTATAGAAAATAATGGGTTACAGTCGAGACATCATATGCCTGTTGCTATGCATCTTGTTCTTATGCGTCATCACTGAACTGATGAAGAATGCATATTAATTATTGCAATAAAGAATGTATTTACCATACTAAAAAGAAATTTCAGCTTATTTAATTTATTGTAGAGTTCTATTTATCACTTTGTGAATAACTGATAAAAGAAATATAGGTAATTTTGTTTTCTGATACAAACTTTTTCACAGCATAACGCATTAAGCTCACCTTAATTGGCTTGCCTGATACTAGCCATGATAAAGTCTGTATCAAAAAACAAAATGTCCTATATTCTGTATATATTATAATGAGTAAACATCAAAGATCACTAGTTTTTTAAATAGTTATGTAAGATGCATATCAACTTGTTCTTCTGCACGATCAAATACTGGCCACCATATCTTGCTTTTTATTAACAGATATTTGATTTATTTGAGATTTTAGAGCTGAAATAAATTATAAACTAGAGGCTCAGAAACTGAGCCTGATTCGCTCACCTGACAAAATGCTTGCAGCAGGGAATGAAACTGATGTTTATCCTATAGGATCCTGTGTTAAAATATGTTCTGTGCTGGTGGTCTTGTTTTCTATCAGATCAAAACAAAATAAGCAATCTAAGCTTGGCTGAATTTGCTTCAATAGTTTCAGCGTATGATGAAAAAGATGTTTTCTTATAGGGGTCCCATTTTCAACAAGTTCCGTGCTTGGAGCCATTTTTTTTTGTCGGATCCAAATAAAATGAGCATTCTTTGTAAAGGACCTTCCGTACATCATTTCAGTACAGTTCAGTTAAATTTGCTTCAATAGTTTCAGAGCAGATGTTTAAAATGATGTTTTTCCTATAGGGTCTAATGTTAAACTAAGATCCCCGCTGGTGGGCATGTTTTTTATCGATTCAGAATGCAATGTGCAATCTCTGTTGAGAATCTTCCATACATCATTCCTGTAAAGTTTGGTTGAATTTGCTTCAGCGGTTCCAGAGGAGAAGATGAAAATGTGAAATTCCCATAGGGCCAATGATAAACTATATTCCATGCTGGCGGTCATGTTTTTTGTCCAATCACAACAAAATGTCCAATCTTTGTATAGGACCTTCAACACATCATTCCAGTACAGTTTAGTTAAATTTGCTTCAATAGTGTCAGAGCAGATGTTGAAAATGATGTTTTTCCCATGGGGTCCAATGTTAAAACTAAGATCCGTGCTGGCGGCCATGTTTTTTAATCGAATCCAAACGAAATGTACAATCTTTGTGAAGGACTTTCCATACATCATTCCTGTAAAGTTTGGTTGAAATTGCTTCAGTTTTTTCAGAGGAGAAGATGAAAATGTGAATTTCCCATAGGGCCAATGATAAACTATGTTCTGTGCTGGCAGCCATGTTTTTTGTCGAATCGGAACGAAATGTGCACTCTTTGTAAAGGACCTTCTATACATTATTTCAGCACAGTTTAGTTAAATTTACTTCAATAGTTTCAGAGCAGATGTTGAAAGTGATGTTTTTCCCATAGGGTTCAATGTTAAAACTAAGATCCGCGCTGTTGGCCATGTTTTTTATCGAATCGGAATGAAACGTGCAATCTTTGTGAAGGACCTTCCATACATCATTCCTGTAAAGTTTGGTTGAATTTGCTTCAGTGATTTCAGAGGAGAAGCTGAAAATATGAATTTCCCATAGGACCAATGTTAAACTATTTCAGTGCTGGCGGGCATGTTTTTGTCGAATCGGAAAGAAACGTGCAATCTTTGTAAAGGACCTTCCATACATCATTTCAGTATAGTTTATTTAAATTTGCTTTAATAGATTCAGAGCAGATATTGAACAAATGATGTTTTTCCAATAGGGTCCAATGTTAAAACTAAGATCCGCGCTGGCGGCCATGTTTTTTATCGAATCGGAACGAAATGTGCAATCTTTGTAAAGGACCTTCCATACATCATTCCTGTAAAGTTGGTTGAATTTGCTTCAGACTTTCAGAGGAGAAGACGAAAATGTGAAAAGTTAACGCCGGACAATGGATGCAAAGTGATAGCAATATCTCACCTGACCTTTGGGTCAGGGGAGCTAAAAATAATGGTATGAGTTTTCCTGGCATTTTATTGGCCAATCCTGAGGTGTGTTCTTTCATTGGTCCATTGTTGCTTCTTTTTAACTGTGATCTATGTTGCCTTGTATCATCACTAGAAACATACCTGTCAATCTTTGAAAGCTCCAAGTAAGGAGATTTCCCTACAAAAATTGTCTCAAGAAGGGAGATTTTTCTCAAGTAGGGAGGCTTTTGCAACATACATTTTGGCTTATTTTAACAGAATAGTCTAAATGATACTTAATTTTATGTACAGTGAAACCTGTCTAAACCGAAACCCTGACTAAACTGAAAAACCTGTCTAAACCAAACATAATGTAAAAACCCTTTCAATCAATTTCTATTTATTTCAAACCTGTTTAAACCAAACAACTGTATAAACCGAACCAAATCTTCAGTCCCAAAGGGGTTCGGTTTAGACAGGTTTTACTGTATATACTCAAATAAGGTACTATGCTCGAGCACATTTACATTAATGTTCTTATGTACTGGATGTAATTCCTAATAAGACTTGCTTGACCTTCTACATACAGAATGAACTTCACTTTTGTCTTTTTAGGATTGTCCCCTGAGCTAACAGTTACTCACGATGTTTAATCATCTTTGTTTTTTATTGCAGTTAAAGGGTAGTTTAACTGTGAAAATATAGGGGAAAAGAAATTCAATGTTCAACTAGAGATTGTGTCTATAAGACAGGGATGCCCTGCCGACACATTTATCACAATAAATGACTGAAGTTCATCAGGCATAATATCAGTTCCGTGTAACTGAACATCAGGAAGTACAATTACAAATGATTTTTTTCAATTAACTTATGTTGAATAATGGAAAGTAACAAAAATTTACCGAAGTCACTCAAGTGTAAAATAAAGGTCAAAGACACTTAATTGGCCTTGATTTGGATAGAAGTAGTCAAGTTGATTTATTTTGATGCAACAACATTGGGATAGCATGTTAAGTTGTTGAGAAACGGATTTAAATTTAAAATTGAACAAAAGTCACTCAAGCATAAAATATAGGTCAAAGCAACCTCATCAAGGTCATCAATTTGATGAAACATCATTCTGGTCTAATGTGTAGTTGCTTAGAAATGGACTTAAAACACAAAATTTAAAATTAAAAAAAATGTCACTCAGTGTAAAATATAGGTCAAAGCCACCTAACTGTCAATGTTTTGGGTAGTACTCATCATGGCAATTAATTTGATGAAATATCATATTGGTATAATGCATATTTGTTGAGATATGGACCTTAACGCAAAATTTAACAAAAGTCACTCAAGCGTAAAATACAAGTAAAAGCTATCTAACTTTCAATATTTTGGGTAGTACTCATCAAAGTAATTAATTGTATGAAACATTATATTGGTATAATGCCTAGTTGCCGAGAAATGGAATTTAACGCAAAATTTCACAAAAGTCACTCAAGCGTAAAATGTAGGTCATGGATCCCTAATTGTTGGTGAAACTGGAAGTACTAATCAAGGTGATTGTACTGATGTAATATTATCAAAATACTACGAGAGCTTGCCAATATATGGACCTAAACGCAAAACTTAACATCGGGACAGACAGACGTACGTACCGACAAGGGTAAATCTATATGCCCCTTCCACTTCGTGGCAGGGCATAAAAACTTAATTATATTAAGCAGTTCACTGGAAATTACATTAAAGGTAAGCAGTTAATCTCTGATTGACAGGTTATTGTCAACGAATGTTTGTTTACGACTGAATTAATCCTTTAAGGTGTAATAAAACTATTATTTTTGATAAAAGTGACAAAGATTATGAGCATCATACATCCATTTTTGGCAATTTTTCAGAGATCGGGAGATTCTCAGCTCTCAATTGGGAGACTGATAGCTGGCAGGAGATACGTGAATTTTTGACAAAATATTGGGAGCCTCCCAATGAAATCGGGAGAGTTGACAGGAATGCTAGTAAATGAAAAATGGTCTAGTACAGAATTATTTTATGTAAAAAAATAATGAGGTAACTGGTTTAAGAACTCTGATAATTGTTTATTACTAGAAACAAACTCTTGTAATGCAGTATTAAACTTAAGGATGTTCGCAGGTCTTGTTTATGTATTTCTGTCAGATTTTCGGACTTCTCTTGTTTTATCCATTTAAAAGCTTAATAATTTTTTGGCCCATGACTCCCTATTTTAAAATTTTTTTCCATAATTTCATTTTATACATCTTTTTTGAGCCATCTGACAAAATTTTATTCAGTTGGTGTTAATTTGTCCCAGTGAACATCCTTTAACTCTCAAAATTTGAGATTACATATCTTGAGTAGATATCCAGTAATATTCAACCCTTACACATTATGAAACCTATATATATCTAGTTATATAAAAGTATCCTACCTATTTCCTTATCTTTGGCAGTCTGCATCTGTGTTTTTTCAGCCTCCAGTTGATTTCTAAGTTTATCTGTTTCATCTTCATAGTCTTCTTCTAATTCTCTACAAACAATTATGCATAGAATATTACATGGGTAAATCCGTATTACATGCTGTATCAACCCGAGACGTCAATATCATCCCGAAGGCTTGCCTGAGGGATGATATTGGTCGAGGTGACTTCAAGATGAAGAACAACAATAAAAGCGTTGTTCCTTTGCTTGTTTTTTAGCATGTATTTGTAGAGACTTTGTCTCATGTGCATTTACTCCATATCCTTTTATTCACCATTTACCCATGTCATATACTGTTTATCATATATTTGAAAAAGAACAAAGGTCTTAGTAGTTTTCAAATTAAAATAACACGTGACCTTTGATGCAGAATTTTTAGGTGTGTAATAAAGGGTAGCAGCCGTGACTGATATCGAAATCATCACGGGGTGAAGATACAGGACGAAACATGACGTCTGTATTACACATGCAGGATTCTTGTATTTATAACTAAATATATGATAAATCTTGTTATAGTCATGTTAACATACAATACAATGATTTCAAACCAAAGACAATTGTTACCCATTTTTTTCTAGAAGGGTATATAGATTATAAAGATAAAAGGAAAATTGTTATTATTGCTAATAAAATATGTCTTATATGTTCTATTTCTGAATCCAAATCATTTCTAAATCTAGTAGCTTACTTTCTTATCATAATTTTGTTGCTTTTTTTGGCAATCAGTTTTATCGATAGAGGAAGTTGGAGTACCCAGAGAGAACCAATGAACTTAGGAATGTCAAATTTTAAGTATGCAATAATTTAACTGACGTCTTTCTACACAAAACATATTATGACATTGTGTATTTCAGTGAAAGACTGTTGTGACGTTGCTCATTATGTTATTGGAGATTTTCATATGGCTGGTGTTCATGGTTTCCATTGTTACCACCTTAGAATTGGATATAAAATATAACACATTATAACCTTCGAACACTTATTTTCCAATTAGAATTGAAATAATCAAAATGTATGAGGTGCATTAATTTCTGTTATGTTTAACCACAGAGTAATCCCTTTGTGTACATAATTCAGCCCTTGTTGCTGCTTTGGTTAAAATTTTAGACATAAAGTAATTACCAAAATTATTTCTTAAGGGGGTTCGCTACTCCATATGAAAATAAATAAGATTTCAAATTAATATGATTTTTTGTTAGAAAATTAAAAAAGAAATAATTTAAGTGAAAAAAATTGATAGGTTGATGATCTCGTTTTTGAGTTTTAAATGATTGAAAATTTGGCGGGAAACTGAACTCCTCGGATTTTTCATAGGATTAACATTAGCAAGGTTTGACCATGAATGGATGTGACAGAATAAATAAAATTTAATTAAATTTTTACAGAATGCTCATAAAGATGTATAAAATGAAATTATGGAAAAAATTGATTGGGTCCATGGGCAAAAAAATTATAATGCTTTTAAATGGATAAAACCAGAGGATTCCGAAAATCTGACAGAAATCATGNACACAATTTTGCTTTCTGCCCTGCTTTTGATAATAACTTTCCATTTAAAAAACAGTTTAAGTTTACACCATATCTGAAAACGTAATCCATGTTTGCTGATCTTTTTTGAAAACTTTTTCAGACTAGAGTTACTATGGCCTAGTGGGCCACAGATACCCCCGCCCCGCCTCTTCCTGAATTTTATTGAACATCTGGAAAAAAGGAATTATTGGAAAATAAAATACTAAGTGCACACCTTTAAGATGTAATTAGGGTCCATCATAAATTTCATGAAGTTCTGATTAGTGGTCAAGGAGGATTACTGGATACCAGGTGTTCACCATATGGTTTGCATTGAGCTAAAAAAAGCTAAAATGACAAAGTCCAAAACATGTCAAAAATTTGGAAAAAAAGGAATTATTGCAAAACAAAATGCGTAGTGCACATTTAAAGCATGTAATCAAGCTTCTGCATAAGTTTTAGGAAATTCTAACCAGTGGTCAAGGAGGAGTAGTGGATACCAGGTGGTAACCATATGGTTTGCATTGAGCTAAAATGACAAAGTCTAAAACATGTCAAAAATCTGGTAAAAAACAAATTTTTGGAAAACAAAAGGTGTAGTACACATCTACAACATGTAATCAATTTCCTGCATAAGTTTAATGAAATTCAAATCAGTGGTCAAGGAGGAGTAGTGGATACCATGTGGTCACCTTTTGGTTTGCATTGCGCTAAAATGACAAAGTCCAAAACATGTCAAAAATCTGGAAAAATGGAATTATTGGAAAACAAAAAGCGTAGTGCACATCTACAATATGTAATCAAGCTTCTGCATAAATTTCAGGAAATTCCAATCAATGGTTTAAGAGGAGTAGTGGATACCATGTGGTCACCATATGGTTTGCAGTGTGCTAAAATGACTAAGTCCAAAACATGTAAAAAATCTGGAAAAATGGAATTAATGGAAAACAGAAAGCATAGTACACATCTACAATATGTAATTAAGCTCCTGCATAAGTTTCATGAAATTTCAATCACTGGTTTTGAAGAAGTGGATACCAGCTTCTGGGTACAGAAAGACGGATGGACGGAAGGACGGAAGGATGGATGGACACCATGAACACTATGTATCTCCCGCAAAGCGGGGGGTAGAATGATATGTTTTTGATTAATATCAATTGTTCAATGTTTTCTCAATGTATACAATGCAGTATCAATATTATTTGGAAGTTTAAGGTACTGCATTACTATGATTCACTAGCATAAAAGTGAAATCACCTTCTCTAATTTCTAGCAAATTCAACCTTTGCCTGATCGGTGTGATAAAAATATTTCTCACCCTGGAGAGAGAACAACTTGAGTTAAATTTCCGCCAAATCTTTTTGGAACATAATCCTCAGTGTTTTATATTATGTCATTAGAGAAACAATTTCCACAACTTAAACACGTTAATTATGAAATTTCTTACATCTTGTTAAATAAGTTTTCAAATGTTTAAAAACTTGGCAAGCTTCGTTTTCAAACATTTTGATTTTTACTATGAGTCTTTTTGTGTATTCATTTTTAGCCATTCACCACACATAGGGGGAGGGTTTGGATCCAAGAAAACAAGTTTAACCCGACCGCAATTTTTGCGCCTGTCCCAAGTCAGGAATATGTTGGTCATTGGCTTGTCCTTGTCTTCTTATAAAATTTTAGTTTCTTGATATTTGGGTTATTGGATGTGGTTTGTTTCCATTGATTTATTCACTTTTTTACCTTTTTGGGGCCATTTAGGGCTTACTATATGGTGCGAGGTTCCTCACTGTGTTGAAGACCATATGGTGACCCCTAGATGTTTTGTTTTTGGTCGTTTTAACCTGGATATGGGATGTTGTCTCCTTGACATTTACCCCATTTCCTTTCTTTTTCATATTTGCAAAATTTATTTAACTCGATGTGAGAAATTTCATAATCAACTTAGTTCTCATTGTAAAAACTATATATAAGAGCAAATATAAACTGAAATCATATGTAAATATTACAAGAATGAGGAATAAGTTCCACGTACCGAAATGACCTCTTGTTTATTTTATGTGAACCAGAGAACAGTTCCATACAAACCTTTTGTTTAGTCTGTTTATGATTCAATCTTTCCTCCTCTAAATATAAAGTCAGATCAGATATCTGTTGTTGTAACTGTGCTACTAAAGACTCTCTGAAATCATACAATATCTGTTACTTTCATTGCTGATAACATGCAAAATCATAATGGCCATGTCAAATTTACATTATAATTGTGTGAAACATTGACATTAGTATAGACCGTTTCACGATAACTGCATTCCTGTGATTTTGAGTGGAAAATAAAAACAGTTATTGCAAAAATGACGTCGTAGGACAATTAATCAAGACTTCACGTATATTATGACGTCATATTTTACCCACTCAAAGGCTTGAATCGCCTGAATTGTGATTTCTATGTGACAGTCAGGTGATGTTCAAATGAGTATAAAAATGAAAATAAATTATATAAACATTTCATATAATTATTGAATAAAATTTACTTTATGTGACATACACATAATATACATTTTGTAAAAAATTGATATTATTTTTGTACGTAATTTGGTGTGATACTTATGTGAGACTGGCATGATAACACAAAATTTGGTGGTCTTTTCATGATGGTGGCATGAAACTGTGAATTTGATATGAAAGTTTGCAAGGCTCTCTTCATAAAACTCGAAATATGCATTTTAATGCTCATTACATAACTTCAACATGAGGAATATCTCTTGTGTACAATTTATGACTTCAGCACAGACAGAATTTGAAAATTAAAAACTTTTAAAATAGCTGAATCTAAACATACAATTATATATATACTGTATAAGTGAATAAGTGAATATTTCATACCCAATCTTCACTTTCTTCATGGCTATTTTGACAATTTGCATGCAGCAAAACACAGTATATTATATCAGACTTAAATGGTAAATGGAGACAAAAAATACGAATATTTCAATCCACAAAAAACAATTTTGAAAGCTGCAACCAACAAAAATAACCACTTATATGAAATATCTACCATATTATGCCTAATAAAGGCCATGGGGACATTATTTTTCTGAAAAAGGGTTGTTTAGATAAAAGACAAGCAAAAATGAAGTTAGAATAAAAAAAAAATAACTATAAGAAACAACAGAATAAGCAAGCAAATTTAATATAACAAAAAAATATTAATAATTATTAAAACAACATTACTCACAGAATCCATTTAGTAAATGATTTTATTCATTAAATTGTATATCATCACTGATAAATTTTACTTTGAGTTCTGTTTTACAAGTATTTAAATTAGATTTTTTGCCCCGGAAAAGGGGGAGGGCATTTATTTAGGGAGAAGACATTTAATAGGCATTATATAGTAGGTATTTATTGTCAGTGTATAATTTTTATGTAAAACTAGACATACAGTCAATGGAGTTCCATTCCAATTAAAAAATATACTTTCAGTACAGTTTTTATATTCCTAATTCAGTTTCATACTAGTATAGAGACAAACAGACATACATATAGGCCTAGGATAAACAAAGGTACAACTATATATATATATATATATATATGTATGTTTGTCTAAAAATAGCAACATCAACAACCTTGTTTAATTTGAGTGTCGGATCTGCCAACTGAAGGCTGATACAATTAAATAAAAATAGGAATAATATAAGTGTCTGTGTAAAATAATTATAACAACACTAAAACGTAAATTGATGTTAAATTTACAGCAAATTTTCGCCTTTCCACAGGCTTCGTCAGGCTGATTAATTCTCTACGCACGTGTTTGCATGTGCGATAAAAAGTCTTTGTTGGTTTGATTACACTAACAATGAAAATTGACACAAAGATATTTCCGTTCTTTGTGACATAGAAAAGCTAACGATGTAATATTAAGTAGAAAATAAATAAATAAATATATAATAAAAAGATGTTAATATAATTGTTTCCGCTGAAAAAAATATTCTTTTTATTTTTTGTTACTGATGAATTTCATTTGGTCACGTTCGTTAAGACCGTTTGGTTCTAAAGTACAAAGCTGGTGGACCCAAAAATTTTCCCGCAAATCCCTTGTTGAGTCATCCCATTGATCGTTTTCTTCAATGATCTGCACTTTGATGTCTTCAAAAGTGTGTCCTGTCGTTTGGAGATGGCGCGTGACAGGACAGTTTCGTTTTTTGTAATGAAATGAACGGTGGTTGTTTAACCTGATGTTGAAACAGGTGGTAGTTTGTCCAACATATTGTAAACTGCATGAACCACAAGTCAATAAAATAGATGCAGTTTTTGGTTTTGCAAGATACAGGTGAGAAAATTTTGTAAGTTTCTTGGGTGACACTACTTTTAAATGAATCGCCAATGACTGCAGATTTACAGCACTTACAGTTGTTACGTTTGCAAGGATTGTAACCACCTGGTGTTTGGGGTTTATTCTTTATTTTTG
>MJUU01057299.1:9668-21194 GCA_002080025.1 Modiolus philippinarum | reverse complement strand
ACTTTTGAAGACATCAAAGTGCAGATCATTGAAGAAAACGATCAATGGGATGACTCAACAAGGGATTTGCGGGAAAATTTTTAGGTCCACCAGCTTTGTACTTTAGAACCAAACGGTCTCAACGAACGTGACCAAATGAAATTCATCAGTAACAAAAAATAAAAAGAATATTTTTTNTATAAGAAACAACAGAATAAGCAAGCAAATTTAATATAACAAAAAAATATTAATAATTATTAAAACAACATTACTCACAGAATCCATTTAGTAAATGATTTTATTCATTAAATTGTATATCATCACTGATAAATTTTACTTTGAGTTCTGTTTTACAAGTATTTAAATTAGATTTTTTGCCCCGGAAAAGGGGGCGGCATTTTTTTAGGGAGAAGACATTTAATAGGCATTATATAGTAGGTATTAATTGTCAGTGTATAATTTTTATGTAAAACTAGACATACAGTCAATGGAGTTCCATTCCAATTAAAAAATATATTTTCAGTGCAGTTTTTATATTCCTAATTCAGTTTCATACTAGTATAGAGACAAACAGACATACATAACAGGCCTAGGATAAACAAAGGTACAACTATATATATATATATTTATGTATGCAATTCTAGAGAAGGGGTTGCATAATAAAAATACAATCACAAAGCAAGATTAAAGATTACCTTTCATTATCCTGCTTTTTCCTGGAAAGAGAAAAAAATATATTGGCAATATGTTTTTGGGAAAGTAAATCAATTTTACTACATACAGTTCACACAAGTAATTTGTTTGATGAAAAGAATACAAAACTCAGAAGAATTCAGAAATGGTGTTTCAATATTCTGGCTCTTCAGTGAGCATCAATAATGATGACAATAAAATTACTTCTGTTTTGCCAATAACACCAAAAATTAATGCCAAATTTTGTATATCTAATTAGTCTTGAAAAGATTTTTTTTTGGTTCATGCTGGTTCTCCTCTCAATATAAAATACAGTTAGACCTGGTTTTAAGAGACCACTCAAGGGAGTACAAAAACATAGGTAATCAACGATTACAAAGTTTGCCTCTTTATGGCACATGAACACAGAAACCCAATTTGGCCAGGGTGCTCATTTACCATCCCTTATGCATATATACAAAGGCTAGATGATCTTATATTTACCATGTACAGTAACCGAGACCTGAATTCGGACATAAACGGAAAAGTGACCTATCTTTGCCTGGATGCTGACCTACAGAAAAGATGCATGCACATGTTAGATGATCCTACCATGTACAGTTACTTAGATATGAACTTGGACTTAAACTTGAATGAAGTCAATCATGCGGAAAATAAAGGTCAAGGTGACCTAATTTCCCTGGAAGCTGACCTACCCCCTGGGATGCATGCACATGCAAGGTTAGATAATCCTACCATGTACAGTTACTTAGATCTGAACTCGGACGTAAACTTGAATGTAAGTCAATTATGCGGAAATATAGGTCAAAGTGACCTGACTTTGCCTGGATGCTGACCTAACGCCAAAGATGCATGTACATGCAAGGTTAGATGATCCTACCATGTACAGTTACTGAGATATCAACTCGTACCTAAAATTAAATGAAAGCCAGTCAAGCAGAAAATATAGGTCAAAGAGACCTAATTTTCTTGGAGGCTGTGAGCTAGCCCAAGATGCATCTGTACACAAAGTTTGATGACCCTACCCTTCATAGTTACCAAGATATATACCTAAATGCAGACACGGACGCAGACGGGGACACCAGGGGTACTCCAATAGTCCTCCTCAACTTCGTTGAGGCGAACTAAAAAGTAGTCTCTTATGACAGGGGGTCTCTCGATAGAGGTTAATTTCAAATAATATTGATATGAAGTGTAAATTTTAAGTGGTCTCATGAAACAGCTGGTTGGTGTCTTAATACAGGTGGTCTCTCAAGCAGGTTTTACTGTTAAGCATAAAATCTAAAAAAAAATTCCAGATTGAGAAAAAGGTGTCACAACCCATCAGTATCTATCCATGTATTCTTCAAAATAAATTCTACCATATAGTATAATATATGTATTGCTAAAGAGCTTTAATTCACTATTTTTTTCTTCCTTTTTCCTAAAGGTAGCATATATAATAATAATATTATACAATATAACATCAATTTGCAATATAGTTACAAGTCATATACATTAATAATAAATTATAGTTTTAAAACTTCCCACTATTATACAGATCTAATATTGTTTTCTGTCTCTAGGATTCTGATATTATACATATATTAAAGTAATTCTGATTATGAAAAGCAGTGTATGCTAAGTAAAGAAATTATGCAATTATAGCATCTGCAAATTAGTATGTTATGTTGTATGATTAATATGCAGCAAAAAAAAAAGATTTATTATTCAAAGCTGCAACATTGTAAGAATGAACACAGAGTAGTGACTTCTGAGACACATTTTGTTTGTAACAACCATGCAGTTTTGAACAGTAAGTAGTAATGTCTGTGACACATGCTGTTTGTACAAAATGTACAACATATTCTGAACAGAGAGGAGTGAATTCTGAGACACAATGTGTATGTAAAAATCAATTCTGAAAAGAGAGTTGTGACTTCTGTGACACATTCTGTATTTGACAACCAATTCTGAACAATTAGGAGTGACTACTAAGACACTTTCTGTATATAACAACTGACTCGGACCACAGAGTTGTGCCTACTGAGACATATTGTGTACGTAACTACTGATTTTGAAAAGTAGTGACTTTTGAGACAGATTTTGTATGTAACATCCAATTCTGAACAGTGAATAGTGACTTCTGAGACAGATTTTGCATGTAACAACAAATTCACAACATAGAGTAGTGATTTCTAGGACACATTATGTAAGTAACCAATTCTGAACAAAGAAGTGACTTCCGAGACACATCATGTATGTAGCAATGGATTCTGTACAGAGAGTACATTTTGTATGTAATAACCAATTCTGAACATAGAGTAGTGACTTCTTTGACACATCTTGTATGTACATGTACTACCTAATTCTGAACAGAAAGTAGTGACTTCTGAGAAACATTCTACAGTTAAACTTGGATGGCTGGAACTGCAAAAACGTGAACACCATGGATGCCTGGAACCCTGTTTGTGGTCCCTTTGTTCGAATTTTATCATAGTTCCATCTCGATATCTCGAACACCCCTTTGGCTCGAACTGTTTTCATCTGTCCTGTTGGTGTTCGAGCCATCAAAGTTTGACTGTATATGTGACAACTGATATCTGAACAGAGAGTAGTGACTTCTGACAAACATTCTGTATGTGACAACCTATATCTGAACAGAGAGTAGTGACTTCTGAGACATGTTTAGTAAGTAACAGATTCTGAACAGTGAGATGTGACCTCTGAGACATATTCTGTATGTACCAAATGATTATGGACCAAAAGAAGCGATGTCCGAGATGTATTCTGCCTGTTACTAATTCTGAACAGAGATTAGAGACTCTGACACACATTCTTTATGTAACAAATGATTCAGGACAAAAGTTGTGATTTCTGAGATACATTTTGTATTTAACAACTAAATCTAAACAGCGAGTACTTAAGTGAGTTCTAAGAGATATTACATATATAACAACCAATTGTGACTACCTGGACACATTCTGTATGACCAACCAATTCTGAATAGACATTAGTGTCCATATGTAACAACAAATTCTTAATAGTAGTGACTACCTGGACACATTCTGTATGAACAACCAATTCTGACCTCTGAGAAATATACTGTGTCTAACAACTGATTGAGGACAGAGAGGAGCCACTTCTGAGACCTTTATAGTCTGTATGTAACATCAAATTCTAAACAGAGTAGTGACATGTATGGAGACCTATCACATATGATATAACCAACAGTGAATAGAAGTAGTGGCTGCTAAGACACACTCTGTATAAAACAACCAATTCTAAACTGAGAGTAGTGACTTCTGAGACACACTCTGTATAAAACAACCAATTCTAAACTGAGAGTAGTGACTTCTGAGATACACTCTGTATAAAACAACTAATTCTAAACTGAGAGTAGTGACTTCTGAGACACACTCTGTATAAAACAACCAATTCTAAACTGAGAGTAGTGACTTCTGAGACACACTCTGAAGATAACAACTAGTATACAGATTATATCATAAACAAACATCTTTGAAGCAGGGAATTTAAGAAAAATATTCTTTAAGGGGGTTGTATAATTTCCTGTATCTTGAAGCAGACAATCTCAGCTTTGTATTTTTTTTTTAAATATCACTCCTTTCGCCATGACAAATTTGTTTCATTTTCAAGAATATCTTCAAAGTGCACAAATGACCAAGAGACA
This sequence comes from Modiolus philippinarum, assembly GCA_002080025.1. Classification (NCBI taxonomy): domain Eukaryota; kingdom Metazoa; phylum Mollusca; class Bivalvia; order Mytilida; family Modiolidae; genus Modiolus; species Modiolus philippinarum. The sequence goes on along the minus strand of MJUU01057299.1, from coordinate 16,852 downwards.
ACAAATTCCATTACAAATAACTCAGTTAAGGGTGTTTTTTTGAAAACAAAAACCGATGGCAAATGCCATAGTGATGCTATCATTAATACAAATTTCCTTTAACATCTAATTACTTTCACTAAAATTATTTGAAAAAGATATTTAATTTAAACATGGCTGATCTCAATGTGTTGTGTATGTAGAGTGTGATGTCATCTGGCATGGTCCCCATTGTTTGTCCTATAGGTCACAGTGCAAAAATCAGATTTGATGCCAGTTGAGCTGAGAAATGAAAGCATAACTTATGATGAGAAAAAGTTGTTTATTATCTGTTTAAAAGCCTTTAGATATGTTAAAAATTAAAACATCTGTCACTGATATGTGATATAATATCAAGTACACAATCATATTTGACTTTGACAGTAAGCATGTATATTAGATATAGAGTAATGACTTTAGCAGCATGACTTACCGAAATCCTTTTTGACTGCATAAAAATAAAATAACTTTATATATACTACAGTAAGCAGGGTTAAGGAGTATACAATATGGGTGACCAAAAAAAAATCAAATTATTTTATTCTATAAGCTGAAAGGGTTGTATATTTTCCATTTTTCCTTGTTTGAAGTGAGATTTTATGCATCCTTCTTTACTAATTTAGAAAAGGATCTTGATGTGTGAATTATCCCATCATTAACCAAATATTTGCGTAGATAATTTCGATATAACTTTTTTCATATATCAACAACATATGTGGAATTAAATATTGTAATTTTGGATAAATTTGGCTTGGCTTTTGTTCACCATTTTGTCATATAATAGGTCAGTGAAATATCAGCTGTACTTATAATTCGTGTTTTTATATTTTATCCAATGCATTTAAATGGAAGGTAAAATTTATGCAGAAGATAGTTTTTGCATGATTTGTCTACAGTGAACATAGCAAAAATTAAACACACACTAAAAAAATTCCTGATATATGGTTTCCTATGCATTTTCTACAAGAGAGATATAAACCCTATTCCAAAAGTATTTGTTTCAGACAAGGTCTTATATGAATATACGTCTTATGAATATACCTTATTTAAATTAAGGTATATTCATTCAATTACATTTGTAGAAATTGGTCAGATTTTACTTCTGATATCAGGGGAAAAATGGATGCAACACAGGAAGATAAATATTTCAAACAAGTATATTGTAGCATCTCTGGGCATTAGAACCATAACACATGTTAGCAAATCTGGCAAAATAACGCATGAAAAGCATTATTCTCAGACTATAACTATATTTTAAGGTCAAATATTGCAAGACAATATGTAAAAAACATTTTATTAATTCCTTTTTTATTCACTGCTTTTGTTTGTTTGTTTGTTTGTCTTTTTTCTAGCCCAATTCATATAGGTTTACATAGGCATGAGTTTAGAAAAGTGTCTAGTCTATGTACAGTTCACTTTAGACAGGTTTCTGGTCTACATAGAGTTTAGTTTTGACAGGTTTCTTGATCAGTAAGACAGGTTTCTGATTTACCTAGCTTTCTCTAAAGGCAGGTGATTAGTTAGTATCAGTAAGTATGGTTTCTGACTTATAAAGGTTTCTCTAAAGTCTAAAGGGCAGCCATTTAGTAAGTTCATATAGGGTTTGGTCTAGACAGGTGTCTAGTCTACATACCTTTCAGTTTTATAAGACAGTTGTCTGTCTACACAGAGTTCAGTAACGACAAAAGGGTTTTTTATTTGTATTACCAAATATATGTTCTTTAACACTACCTATTTCAGAATGGATTTTTGTATAACACTCTTTATTACTTTATATCAACTGTTTTAAGAGCTTGTGATAGCGTTCTGATTCACAGGATGATATTTTGCAATATAAAGCTGTCAAAATCCATTTCTAATGCAACATTTATATAAAGAAGGTTTTGATTGGTCAAAACTGACCGTCAATTTCATCATCTACACACCTGTGACAAAGAAGGTTCCCTGTTTAGTCTGGTTCCTAATATTGTAACAAATTCACGAGTTAAAAATAGAACATGAAATTGATTTGTTGCATTAAAATCGCAATAACAGTACATTATTTGAATATCCCAGGGCGTCAATCTCAATTTGACGGTCAAAATATCCGTTTACAGGCTACGCTTCGCATCACCTATAAACTGCATTTTGACCGTCAAAATAATGTACTGTTATTGCTTAAATAACATACATTTGAACTTCAATGGCTCAGACTACTACTGCTAAAACATCATGACTGTATCAAACTCTTTTTGTTGTCCCATTGTTCAAGTTTAAACATAGTTAAACATTGATAGCTTGAACATTCTTATAGGGTCTGTAAGTCTCATCCAATTTTGGGACTTCCGGGTACATAATTTGTGCCCGGAACTTGCATTTTTAACAGAAAAATATGACGTATTAAGCAAACAATAAGGACGCCATAATCCCACAACGTCATATTTTGGCAGGAAACATTTTCAAATTTGAATTTGAATTTAATCGTGATTTCTCGATGTCACATGACGAGACTTACAGACCCTATTGTTAGATTTCTTCTCGTCTGTCCTTTTAGGAGTATGAGCCATTAAAGTTTGACTGTATACTTATTATTCCAAACATTACAGACTGATTGTATTACATGTATTATAGAACCTGATTATGAATACTTAAACCACAAATTTTTATACAAAAATTTAACACTCAAACTTCAATGACATACAGATAACACATTATACACTTATACATTACATTAAGCAAAGAAAGAAGAAATGGGATGAAGAAGGACAAACTCTGGGGGAAACTTTTACAATACAGACTTACCCGATATGTATTTTATGCTTATTTGTGTATGTTCTGTGTGTAAGAATGGAAATTATTTAATTTAAAAAAAATATTGTTTTGAAGGATTAGAATATTGTAAAAACACTTCTTGAAGTACAATTTTTATCTTTCAAGGACAAAAACTTCCAAATTCAACTACCAGTTTGGAATAGGTTTGTAAATCAAAACATAAATTATATGCAAATATATTATTCTCTAACATCTTAAATCATAAGTCTCAACATATTTATTAAGAAATTTAAAATAATTCATGAAATCTTATGCGGGAGACAGATTTACATTAGTTTTATATAACTTGTGTCTGAAGCCAACTGATATAAAATTGTACTTATTATGTTGATATTTTCTATATTGTAATATTTCAACAAAATCTAATAATACCAACATTTATACAAATAATGGACAAGAATTAACAGGATGTTGATTGAATAACATTGGTACTGATTCTGGTACATTTAACAAATACCAACAACTGTGTGTGAGAGATCAGGATTTCACAGGAAGTTGTTCCCCTTTGTAAAATCCTACTGGTTCCCCATTTTATTANATTACCTGACATTATCATCCTCTGGTGGCTCAAAAAACTCATCCTTGATTGTCATGGCAAACTTGGATTTACTTTTGGACAAAATGTAACCAGGTCCAACAACAAAAGGCACCACTGGGGGCTGAAAAATTCAAAATAAATACTACAATATTAATTAATGTTTTTTTTATTTATTTTCCTGCACCAACTTTTCGGTCTAATTTATTTTCATTTCAATCATCTTTGAATTCAGATCTGGTGGATACTTTTGAATTATGCTGGTTAATAATTTCTTTGAACAGATGTCTTCAAGTCATCACAACAGGTAAATCCAAGTGGATACTGATGTCACTACTTCAAAACCGGTGTTGAAAATTGTTTGTTGACTGCCATTTTCAAATGGCTGCCAAAAAGGCGGGAAAAAATTCAACCAGCACAATGTATGTATGGAGATCTTAGCAATTACAATTTCACATATCCTCAAAATGTTGGTTTTTCTGGACAATATTATGCGATGTGAAAGCTTGAGTTGTCATACAGAGCAGAGTAGAATCAATGATCAATAAATGTTCCTCTTGTTACAAGTCCTTGATATAATCTATAGTTTTCTCAAGTATTATGTATTTTTCTGTATAAATTATATTATGCATGTTTTATATTTGTTACCATTACAATATTCCACAAATGCTCTAGTTTGAAATAACATTTCTCAACCTGAGATACCTAAATTTTAAATATTTGAAAACTATCACAAGTTGAGAAACATCTCACAAGATACACTGTTGTGGAATTTATTTCTATAATGGTCTGAAGATGATAATTGAAAAAAAACATGGAACTCTTTTTCTGCTGATCTGAAATATATGTGATTTTGAGCATGACGTCATGAGGCAGGGTCACCTTTTGTCATGCAGTCACAAAAAAAAGTTGGTAGATTTGACTTAAAAACTAAATTTCAACCAATCACTTACTAAGAACAACCCTTCTCGATAGAGAGTAGAAATGTATTTCTTCCGTGAATGGATATTTCCCGTTTAGGACAGCCCATAGAAGACAAGGTCGCCTGAAGCTGTCTTACACAGGTAAACGTTGCAATTTGTAAGACGTAACAATTGTTGCCACAATAAACTCCATGGATGATTTGAAGTCGCAATTAAGAACTCTACAAGAAATTGCAAGATTTACTCTCTTTTGGGTTGGTTGTTGTATTTTACGGAAGAAATAGGTTCTTATATTCAACCAAAAGTAAAGATCAGGATATCTTCCACTCATGTGAGAAATTCTACATCTTTTACCCTTGTTTCACTCGGGAAAAGATGGAATTTCTCACACTCGTGGAAGCTATCCCTTATCTTTAATATGGTCTTGTATAAGAACCTATTATTCTCACATGATGAGGAAACATGAAACCGGACATAAACTAGAGATACTGCTGAACACAGGAGGGCCCCGCAATAGGCAGTCACTTCCTTTGTACCAAATTATCAACATTTGTTTATGAAAATATTTAAAAATAAAAAGTTTAAAAGTATCGGCAAAAGGAAGTAGTGGCACGGCAAACCTGAAAATAGATTACACGATACAACTCATCATCATGAAGCTTTACACCAAATATCAAATCTTTCCCACATGTAGAAGCCAAGAAAACTTTGACAAAAAATTTTCATCCATAGAGTGATACAATAAAAAGTTTAAGTATCTGCAAACAGGAAATAGCAGCATGGTAAACCTGAAAAAAGCTTACATGATACAACTCATCATCAAAAAGCTTTAGACCAAATATCAAATTATTCCCAGTTGTAGAAGCCAAGAAAATTTTGACGAAAATTTTCATCAATAGAGTGGTTTAAAAAAAGCTAAAGTATCGGCAAACAGGAAGTAGTGACATGGCAAACCTTAAAATACCTTACATATTACAAATCATCATCATGAAGCTTTAGACTAAATATCATATCATTTCCAGTTGTAGAAGCCCAGAAAACTTTGACGAAAAATTTTTTATCCATAGAGTGGTACAATAAAAAGTTAAAGTATCGAAAAACAGGAAGTAGTGGCACAGCAAACCTGAAAATTGGTTACACAGTACAACTCATCATCTTAAAGCTTCAGACCAAATATGAAATCATTCCCACGTGTAGAAGCCCAGAAAACTTTGACGAAAAATTTTCATCCATAGAGTGGTATAATAAAAAGTTAAAGTATCGGCAAACANTACAACTCATCATCTTAAAGCTTCAGACCAAATATCAAATCATTCCCACATGTAGAAGCCCAGAAAACTTTGACGAAAAGTTTTCATCCATAGAGTGGTATAATAAAAAGTTACAGTATCAGCAAACAGGAAGTAGTGGCACAGCAAACCTGAAAATTGCTTACACAATACAACTCATCATCTTCCAAATATGAAATCATTCTCACATGTAGAAGCCCAGAAAACTTTGACACAAATTTTTCATCCATAGAGTGGTATAATAAAAAGTTAAAGTATCGGCAAACAGGAAGAAGTGGTACAGCAAACCTGAAAATTGCTTACACGGTACAACTCATCATCTTGGAGCTTCAGACCAAATATGAAATCATTCCCACATGTAGAAGCCCAGAAAACTTTGACGAAAAATTTTCATCCATAGAGTGGTATAACCAGAGGCTCCCTGGAGCCTATATTGCTCACCTGGCTTTCAGTTGCCACAATCAAGCTAACATTGTAAATTATACAGTTGAACTTCAGTCTCTCAAACTTTGGTGGAGCAAACACCACCATTAACTTGGACTCCATTTTAAGTCTGATCATGTTTTACTGTACTTCTTTGTTGGGCTTTTTTGACAAATTGTCTTGCTAAGGACCACTTTCGACACCAGTTTTGAAGTCGAGACATCATTTGGTAAATGGCAGTCAACAACAATTATATCTTTACTACATCAATATCTATTTGGAAACCAAATTTCATTGAAATCGGACAATGTTGAATTTTCCCACGTTTTTGGCGGCCATTTTGAAAATGGCAGTCAACAAACAATTTTCAACACCGGTTTTGCAGTAGTGACATCAATATCCAATTGGAGACCAAATTTCATTGAGATCAGACAATGTTGATTTGGCAGCCATTTTGAAAATGGCGGTCAATGAACATTTTTAACATCAGTTTTGAAGTTGTTACATCAATACCTTTTTGGAAACCAAATTTCATTGAAATCGGACAATGTTGAATTTTCCTGCCTTTTTGCGGCCATTATGAAAATGGTAGTCAACAAACAATTTTCAACACCGGTATTGCAGTAGCAACATCAATATCCACTTGGAAACCAAATTTCATTGAAATCAGACAATGTTGAATTTTCCCGCCTTTTTTGGCGGCCATTTTGAAAATGGTGGTCAACGACCAATTTTTAACATCAGTTTTGAAGTTGCTATATCAATACCTTTTTGGAAACCAAATTTCATTGAAATCGGACAATGTTGAATTTTCTAGCCTTTTTGGCGGCCATTTTGAAAATGGTGGTCAACGAAAAATTTTCAACACCGGTTTTGAAGTCGCAACATCACTATCTATTTGGAAACCAAATTTCATTGAAATAGGACAATGCTGAATTTTCCCGCCTTTTTGGCGGCCATTTTGAAAATGGTGGTCAGCGAAAAATTTTCAACACCGGTTTTGAAGTCGCAACATCAATATCTATTTGGAAACAAAATTTCATTGAAATGGGACCATGCTGAATGTTCCCGCCTTTTTTGGCAGCCATTTTGAAAATGGCGGTCAACCAATAATTTTCAACATCAGTTTTGAAGTCGCCACAGCATTGCAAACATTTTATCAATTGACACTTAACCTTTATCTTC